>WWET01005112.1:36558-58313 GCA_011038615.1 Limnodynastes dumerilii
GAGTCCTGCCCCCCGGCCTAGCAACACTAGTATACTAGTGTTGCTAGGCACAGGAAGGGACTTGATGACGCAATTTGCGGCATCAAGCCCCGTCCCGACCCCTATTTCAATAAAAAAACGGGGTAGTATGAGCCAGGGGGCGGAGCCTAATGACGCGATTCGCGTCATTAAGCCCCACCCCCCACATGCGTCGGTAGCTTTTCTCCGGGATCTCCCAGAGGGAAGCTACCAAAAGTAGGCAACCATGGTCTTCAGTCTGGCCCTGTGCATCACATAGGGTGGGCCCCAGCAGCACGTAGGGAAGTTCTTTCCCGCACACTAAACTAGATGTAAATATTTGAGTAAGATTAAAAACAAGCCTGGGCTATAAAATAAATAAATCAACCAAAGGGGAAAAAGGATAGATGATAAAACATAGGATACATTAAGGCTGTCCATACTAGAGTCTGCTTAGGTTTGATTTTAGTTTTTTTATTTTGCTTGTGGGCTAATGACACATAATCCAAACCAGAGGCAAAGGTTGTGTCATGTTATATACAGTATATACATATATAACATGACACAACCTTTGCCTCTGGTTTGAACAATGACACAATTGCAACTCTCATCAAACTTAAAACTCCATAGCAGATTATTTGGATTTTGTGTCATTAGCCCACAAGCAAAATAAAAAAAACTAAAATCAAACCTAAGCAGACTCTAGTATGGACAGCCTTAATGTATCCTATGTTTTATCATCTATCCTTTTTCCCCTTTGGTTGATTTATTTATTTTATAGTCCAGGCTTGTTTTTAATCTTGCTCAAATATTTACATATATAACACATTAATGGTCATTATGTACAGCTCATTCAAAAGGATCTGATAAAACTGTGCGGCATTTTAATAAACACACAGTGTGTGGGTGCATATGATGCTGTCTATCAGCTGCTGGAAATATATAAGTAGAAAATAATACACTATTTGTAATAAACGTTGACTCTTTACAGGCACACAAAGACTACTAGCTCAAGGCCGGAGCAGAATGACACAGTCCTTTTTATGTGTAGAATAAAAGTACCTCTCGTCTGTGTGCTGCTAATCTATACACATTTGTGGTTAACGTGGGACAGAAATCTTTTTGTTTTATACAAAATAAGTGTTGAGAGCTTTAAACCCCTGGACCATTTTCACAAGTGTGGAATAAGTACGCACGGATTTGCAAAAATACGCACCTAAGTGGCAAGGCAACACCCGTGACACTCCCCTTGTACTTACGCACCTTAGCAGACTTCTGCCACCATAGGGAATCCTTAAGTCTCTGGGGGTGATTCAGAGATGCGACTGCGAAAAGATCGCAAATATATGCAACTAAGTTCAGATCTTAGCAGGTTACAGCACACTGTTTAAATAGTCACTCCCCTTGCAAACAGCGGCGGATATTAAAGTTAGACCACCCTTGACTAACCCTAACTCTGCGCTGTCATTTGAGATCTTAAGGGAAGTAGTTGCGGTTATTTGCGATCCTAAGTGTCTGCCCGCGCCCACTTTCCCTCATCTCCCTGCCTCCCCCCGCCCATTTCCATGCAAATCCTTAAGCTCTTAAACTTCCGCAGCACTTAAGATCTTAAGTGCTTGCAATCGATTCACAGGTCCGCTCTTAGCCAAAGATCCTAACCTCTATGTAGACGGCGTTGCACTATTACTACGCATGCCCATTGATGCGAATTTTCTAAGATCCTAAATATACGCACCTAAGTAGCGAAAAAATCGCATCTCTGAATCAGGCCCTCTGTGTGTATATTTGTGCTTAAGTTGCTTAGGAGTGTGCACACATTCTTAACTGCGCCCTTAATAGGCCCTTTAAATGCCTCCCCCCACCCACGTTCACGTAACTTCCTACTTACAGAGGACTGCCACGCCCCTCTATACGTATCTCACTAAGCACAGATTTGAAGTCCATGCCTGATGGATTTCCGTGCCGAAATCCTATGAAGCTTGCGTAAAAAAAGTTACTACGCACGCGCAGATTAACCGATCCTAAAAATACGCACGGAAAAAGCAGCACTTACTTAAGGGTTAATATGGTCTACTTTCATTAATGATTCATGTGCAAAGAAGACATTACAGTTATTGCTTGGAAAGTGTTTAATTAGTGACACTGTTCTTATGTTTACAGTTGATTGTTCAAATTATACTTGTGACAGTCAGTGCAACATTAAAGTGTGAAATATACAGAAGAAAAGAACATGGGCATGAATGAAGCTGAAGTTCTGTACTTATAGATGGGCCTTTTATTCTTACGCCATCTGTCCCTTATATACAGGATTTCCTTTCCACTCGCTAGGTTTATAACTGCAGCATGAAATCTTGATAAAGACCTCTCTAAGTCTATAAATGAAAAGACTGGATATAATAAATCATTTTACCCAGTCTAAGTACAGCATTGAAGGTTGCAGTTCTTTGGCTCTTTGTGTCTCTGACCGGCAGAGGTTACAATCTATGACATGCTATTAATCTCATTTGAAATAAGAATTCTGAAAATGTAATCTTCACACTCCATAAGCTGCTCCGTGCTTTCCACCTCTTTAGTTGACGGTTGGATTCTCTATCACTTAGCTGCTGTAGTATGAAATAATTATATTCATTGTATTTAAAGACCTGTCCATAGGATTACCAGTCTGTAGTTTCTATACAAACTGTGGAAATAAAACACAAGTTGAGTCACCCTTTCCTTGTAGAGTTATTAAAGTCATTTCTAAAGTCTTGTCTTAAAATAAATATATATCTCTTCTGGAATGGGCTTAGACCCAGATTCAAGAATGAAACAATTCAGAGATTTAACATTTTGTAGTGTTCCACCTTAGATTTAGATTGACATATATTTTCCTGGAAAGTTGTCCGTTCACAAATAACTTATACCCAACATGTTTTCTTTTTCAGATGCCCCCAATTCTTCTGGGAGCGCTTTTTGTGAAGATGGACCAACTACTTGCTGCAGTGGCTCTTCACCTCCTGCTCTCCTTCCACTCTCATCCACTACTTCTACTTTTGCTGATGCTCTTTCTTGGGAGATACCACTAACCCTGCTTAGCTCTCCTTGTGCTCTTTCAACTCCTCCATTCATATTCCCATCTGCTACTTTCACAGAGGTTCTGCAGAGAACGCGTTTCAAACCTCGCTGGAATGGACGAGCCAGAAGGGCATAGATAATGGGATTTAGGCAGCTGTTAGCATAGGAAAGGGCTATGACAAATGAGTATAGTCCATACAATCTTGGACCTGCAGGTAGGGGCCACAGAAGATTGATTATGTTCAAAGTATAAAAAGGTAGCCAGCACAAGATGAAGGCAGTTACCGTCAGGGCCACCATCTTGGTAACTTTACGCTCCGGACCTTGACGTCGGGCTGGGGCAACTCGAACTCGATTTCCTGACATTCTTAGTTGGGCTACAATAAGGAGGTGGCAGATGCAAATAACGAGTAATGGACAAAAAAAGCCAAGTGCAGCAGTATACACAATAAAACCAGTCCCCCAGGCCTGCTGAGGCTCAGGCCAAGCAATATGACACATTCCGGATTCCTTTGGAACACCAGCAAAGAAGACTACTGGGAGCACAACCAAGAAAGAGAGAATCCATACTGTTACATTAACGCATTTTGCTACTTTGGGTCTTCTCCATTTTGCTGACTGGATTGGACGAACAACAGCTAAATACCTGTCCAAGCTGAGCACAGTTAAGCAGAAGATACTGGTGAATTGGTTTACAGCATCCAGAGTCATTACTATTCGACACACAGGTGAGCCAAATGGCCAGTATGACAGAGCATTTTGGGCAGCCAAAAAAGGAAGCCCCAACATAAAAAGATCATCAGCCAAAGCCAAATTTAGAATATAGAGAGCAGTAACTGAGTTCTGCCCAGCAGGACTTCGCCATGCCAAGTATATGACCAAGGTGTTACCCCACAACCCTACTGCACATACAACTAGGTAGACTAAAGGAATGAGAAGCCCAGGGGCCGCCCCATTTGGAGAAGAAGAGATATTAGCACACAGTGTTGTATTAATGTAAGCATAAGAGCTTTCAAGTAGGCTTGTTGGAGAAGTTGGTGTCATATTTGGTTGGAGGTCATAACATTATTCTCTTTGGTGCTGACATCTTACACAATTATCAACAGCTCTCCAAATCTCTGTTAAAGTTTTATATATTTTAATACAAAGTCCCAGTTCCTATTAACTGTAAGAAAAGCTTTGGTGAATGTATTTTGGATTTGTATTCTATGATCTAGACGTCTCTTTGGTCAGAATTTGGTCTGTTGTGTTACTAAGAGTACTCGCTCCTAAATGCCTTATCAAACATTATGCAATGAAAAATGATTTCCCTTTTTTTTGGAATTGCATTAAGAACATGCTCAAAATTCTTCAATAGCTGTTATTTCTTCTTGACAGAAAGGCTTAGCAGGGTATCCTTTTTGGTTATCTCTTCACAGAAAATAAACGTTTTCTTCATGAAGCAGCTATCTCTTTTCTAAGCCCCCATTATTCCTTTATGAGTTTCATTTATGATCTAGTAAAAAAAAACAAACAAACACAAAAACAAAGAAAACAGACATTTTAAAATGCTCACTATAGAGGTTATTTCTGTAAAATAGATTCAATCCTCTCCACCCATCAATCATGTGCTTGGAAGTTGACCCATCAATTTATTTTAATTAATGAAACATTGCAGAAATATATGATAAAATGATAATAAATGATATAGGATGACTTTGATAAAGCATTCTTTGCCATTAAGGCCTTTGTTTGACTCCTCAAAGAAACTGCGACTGGTATGAACAGACATTGAAAGTTTCCATGGCAATATTAGTTTAAAATTTCAGTTAACAGAGAGGTTAATACGAAAAAGAGCTTGTCCGTATGATGAATGATATTTGACAGCTCAGTGGGCCAAGAGTTGACACCTCAAATATGGCTGCCCTCTTGGGATTCATAGGTTGCTATGGCGATAATGTTAGTAGTTGAAATGAGGCCTCGTGTTATTCGCTGGTAAATAATTAAAAAGAAAATTGTTGTGAAAGCAATATGCTTTATTGAGATGAGACTGGCAACAGTCCGCAAATCAATTCCATGTGGTCTCATAGCTTTATGATGGGATTGTGTAGTTAATGATCCTTGTGCTATTGTTCTACTGTTTTATTATTGGATATTAGGATTTAGTAACAATTAAGTTTAAGCACAAAGGCCCTGATCCAGAGCTCTGTGTGTTTTCCATACAAATGGAGATCTGGGGCCAGATTTACTAAGCTGCGGGTGGAGATGTTGCCCATAGCAACCAATCAGATGCTAGCTGACAATCTCTAATATATAATAGGAAAGTGAGAGCTAGTATGTGATTGATTGCTATGGACAACATCTCCACTTTTTCAAACTTGCAGCTTAGTAAATCTGGCCCCTTGGGTCCATACAGAAGAGGGGAGTTCTCTCCCGTCACTCCTCTCTCTCATGCGGAGTTCTGGACACATACGTGTCCAAAACCATACTTAAAAATCTCTGCACGGATCTGCGTCTGTCCAAAGTTCCGTGTGGAACTGCTTATCGGCACTCTCTGCACTTAATTAGCATACCTATGCAAGGATTAGGCATGCAGAAGACAAGATCCGTCTCTCTGAGAAAACTCCTAGAGTATGGAACTGAGTTCCGTGCGTCAGGAGATCCGTAGCTTAACATATGGTGTGCAAATGTTACTTTATAGTCCCCTATCGCACAAGGTGACATCATCAATCTTGGCAATTATTCTTACCTATTGCCTTAGCATCACTGCAGAATCTGAGGGTCCAGCATTACACCTTGCAGGGGTGACCTAGCAATGGGACTGGGCAGATGGTCAGGCCTTTAACAGATGTTCATCTTCTATTCCCTTGTGGATAGGTCTTACCACCCCCAGCATGTGTGTTCCTGATCCACGTGACTTGGTTTAATGGGGAATTCACCACTGTTTGAATGAACATGCACTACTCCTAATCTATAATCAATAGTTTCAATGCTGTAATCACTGTTTCTGGCTAAGAAAATGACTGCACTATTTCTATTGCAGACACAGTATTATGTTAAATGTCGCTCCTCTATAACCGCAGTCTTTTATTCCTTAGACAATGACAATGTAAGAAATTCCAGTATAGTTTATCTTATACCCCTTTCAGATTTCCACTAAAAACCTGGGTTTTTGGTAGTGATCTGAAAGGTATCGGGGTTCTGGTCCCGGGTCTAATAACCTGAGACTTAGACACAGGAAAAAAGAAGGGATTTTTCCCGTTTTGGACCCCGGTAAGCGGCAATGTGAAAGGTGCAGACCCGGGTTTTTTTCAACCCGGGTGTCACCTAAAAGACCCCATTGCAGAGATTTGTTACTGTTGCTAGGCAACAGTAAACAAGTCCCTCCCCGGGTGTCACGCACAGCTTCTTCCCAGAATTTCTACCCTGATGGACATAAAGGTTTTTTTTGTCAAAAACCCAGCAATAACTCGGGTTGGATCTGAAAGCGTTATAATTTTGCCTGCTCATAGCTACCTAGATTGCACAAGAAAATCCTTCCTAGGAGAAGAAAGGTTATCACTGATATCAGTGGTGGTGAGTCACATTAAAAGGGTCATTTCTTTTTAGCTTTATCAACTACCTTAAATGTATTGCTGTGTCCCATGATCTGTGCCACTGTGTGTTGGAACAACTGATAATGAACTTCCTGACTTTGGTTAACTCTGCCACTACTGGACAACAGTATAGTAAGAGAACCTTATATACTGGTAAACAGGTGTGGTGATACAGTCACAGGGCATAAGATGTCAGAGAAACAGACAGTGAGAGATACAGGGAGAAAATAACTATATTGGTAAAGTGAAAAGTGCCAAGGACGCTGAATGAGAGCCATAGGCACAGACACACCAGCAATGTATGCAAGGGCACTATGCTAAATAAATAATAGTAATAATAATTATTAATATATATATATATAAACATGCACACACATTAACATAGTTATTTGCAGAGAGAATGGCATAAAACTTGTGTTGCCTACATGCAGTATAAGAGGAAATAAAAGAAAAACAGGTAAGGTCAACAACACACAGAGACATGACACACACCAGTAATGTAAGTATAGGATCATGTAAGTATAGGGTCATAGTACACAGATATATGCCATAAAATGTGTTACGCACATTAAGAGCACAATGCCAGATCCAAATGGCACAGCGTCAGGCTGCGACATATTCGTCATTGAAAAGCAGGTTAAAAAGAAATGAATAGTAATGACACAAGTCAGGAAAGAGAAACAGCAACAGATGGACATGTCCTAAATACTCTTTATATTGATGTGTGAGCATGGATGGATGTAAATATATCACCACAATGTATAGTATAATGACTTTTATCATATACATAAAGTAAATGTCCAGACACAGGTGTGTGCATTACACAAGTGCAATTGTTTTACACAGCCACTTGTATCCCTCTCAGGTGGATTTGTCTGGACGATATATAATTCCTTTCATATCGAGCATCACAGGTGAATGTCTAGAGGTTAGTGCCTGCGGCAGGGAACTTACCTGTACAAGCTCCAGGATATATTCAGCTGTGCCTCACTCTGTACAAGCATCCAGTGTGCATCTCTCACAGGTAGACATAGGTGTGCTGCTTGTGATGACTTGGCTGGGTCAGTCTCACATGTACAAGTGAGTCCCTCAGGTGCTGCAGGCTTTTTCCTTATCAATTCCCACTCCCCCCTTTTTTTTCTTTTAACCTGTTCGTGTACTGTTTCGGTCTCCCTCTCCTTCTGTCTCTATCTCTCCATATCAAGGATATGTCTGACAGTGGCACACAGGTTGTAAACCAATCAGGGGCTGAGAAGGTGGAGAGAGGGGGAGTGAGTGGGAGTGAGGGAGAGAGAGAAAGAGCTATAAATATATAGGGAGAGAGAAGGATGGACAGAGAAAAAGAGTGAGAAATTAAAAAAAGAAATCGAGAAAATAGGCAGAAATAATGCACAAAGCAAAGGAGAAATAAATTCAGTCTCTTCTGAGCACGGCTCTGTATTCTCTGCGTATTTGTATATATTTCATGAGCCTGTAGTCGCATTTTATTTAAATCATTGATTAATGAGGCTCTATTTCCCAAAAGAGACAGGGGCAAATGTAATTTCCCATGTCTGCAACCCTTTCAGTGCTGGTGATGATCTAGCACCATAGACTTTATATCCTGAGAAGTATCTTGTTAAGTGAGAAACAATGAGTTAATGGGAGTCATCCAGTGACCTCCCCCCCTTCTCTGCGTCATTCCTCATACTCATTCTCCCCCTCTCTGCTTCATTCATTCATTTTCTGCCTGCTTCCATCCTACCCCATTCATCCCCTCTCCCCAGCTAAACCTCTGCGCACTGAAACTCACATACCAATGCACCAATATCATGGGCATACACGTCAGCGTCTCTGTGGATAGCAGACGTATCATCGTATCAATTACCACACACCAATCACATCGTCCAGCCAACGCTCGCTGTGCACAATAATAGGAACCCGTACAGAACAATGCATGAAGCCTGTAACACACAGCTGTGCACTGACAAAAGTCACACAAAGTCTTTGGGACAGGGTTTATTATATTTAGTAGGATACACAAAGCACACACAGTAATACAAAATATTTATTTATATGCTGAATATGATTACAGGGTTTACAATTTAGAAAAAGGATATTTTGAAGACAACTGTATAGAGAAAAGCAAATATTGAGCAGTGTGTTTGAGAACAGCCAGTTGTATAAGTGATTTGTGGGGGATTAGGTGACTGGGGTGGGGGGGGGTCTGGATGGAAGGGATAAAGCAAATGTCTCCTGGGACAAGCTGAAGAATCTTTTTCTGAAATCCTGCACAACACAAAAGAAAGACAATTAGATTGAGCCGAGACAGTGCCATGCCGGTGCTCTGTCTATAGGGTAAACCATGCCCTTTCAGCTTATGTCAAATAAGAGAAGATGCTGGTGACAAGCATTCATTGGCATTTGCATTTTGATAGTATATGTTTGCATATTTGAATAATAAGCGATAATAAATTAATAATAGTCTGAAATAGACTTAAAGCTTAGTTACAATGAAGGTGTAAGCTTATACAGAGTGGTGGCCATCTGATGCAGCAGACACTGCTCCTTGGTTTTGCTGTGCACCCCTAGGTGCCAAGATTCCAGAAATGACATTTATTTACACTGTAACACATGTAGAGTGCTCATCTCTAGGAGCCGTTACTAAAGCCGCTACTTTTAATCAAATCTTATTTTATTCTTTTAATAAGACACATTTTACACATTTCAGCTGCACTTTAGACACATTTCTAGAAGTAATCTGTCACATATTAAAAATAAAAAGCAGCTTCTAACACACAAAAGAACATATGTAATACAAACAATACCATGCTCCTTAGCTCTACACAATACTTTCACTTAAACAAAAAGCTTAACTAAGTAGTGTTTACAGTAGTACAGGGTTTCTGACTGTCCCGGAATATCTGGGAGACTCACAAAATTCTGTATCCCGGGAGAGCAGGCAAATCTCCTGCAAGTCCCGCCCCACTACCTGTCATTACAGCAGTTCTAAAGGTGGCCATACACTAGGACGATTACTGGTCCCAGCAGGGGTGGGCCGATAAACAGAACGATTTCCTGCTAGGGAAATGTCCTGTTATCGGCACCATACACCTCTGCTGGGACCGATAATCCTAGCAGAAGAGGGGAGGGGGAAACAGGGCTCTCTATGGCGCTGCTGCAGAGCTGTGTACACAGATGCTCTGTCAGCTTTGAATTATACCTTCAAAGCTGTCAGAGCAGCATAGTGCATAGATATACAGCAGCGGTTATTGCAGGGAGAAATACAGACAAGAATCAGCTGTAGCTTCGGCAGATCTCTGTCTGTACTACTCTCTACAATAGCCGCTGCTGCATATCTATGTACTATGCTGCTCTGACAGCTTTGAAGGTATAATTCAAAGCTGACAGTGCAGCTTTGCCCATAGATATGGAGCAGCGTCTATTGCATGGATAGGGAGCCATTTAGCTTGCTGATTGGCTCCCTTAAAATATCGGGACTTTTCTCCCGATATTTATTAAACTTTCAAAAGACCAAATAATCATACCAGAGCATTTCTGGTGCATTTATTTGGCGTTTGAAAAATCGATCTTGGCCATAAACTACAGCGATTATTTGCTGATAATTTGGGTGATCGGGCCGATAATCGCTCTAGTGTATGGCCACCTTCAGTGTTAGTGATAGGGCGGGACTTGATGATGTCATTTTCATCATCAAGCCAAGCCCACCGCCAGGAATACTTTGAATAGCAGTGATAATGGGCATGACGTGATTTTCATAAAAGCTGTCATTATGCCTCTGTCCCAATACGTGAAATGTAAACACAGATGACAGGCCCCAGGGATGAGCTTGTGTGCGCGTGTGTGTGCAGGGACGGATTGGCCATAGGACCTTCAGGGAATTTTCACGGTAGGCCGGTGGCCTCTGGAGGCCACTCAGCCGCTCCTATTTTATTTCAAGAAGACTAGGATGCTTTCTATCATGGGTGGTGGTTGCTAAAATAAAGTCTGTAAAGAATGGAGATCATTAGGATGTTGTATGTATTCGGTGGTGGTCACTAGGATGCTGTAGGTTTGGGGTGGTGGTCATTTGGGTGGCAGTGAATACCTGCATTGCATAGAGGTCACTAATAATCTCTTTATTGGATTGTGAAATATTAGTCAGTATTTGTATTTGATTGTAACTTTTTTATAAAATACACTATATAACACACCTTATTGGCAATACATAACCCTGCCTACATATCATATATTTTTCAGTTTTTATTATGTATTTCTTTATTCTGTACTAATTAAATTGAAATATTTTTTTTAATCCACCAATAGTGATCTCAGCCACTTTAGGTTCCCAATCCACCCCTGTGTGTGTGCATGTAACACCGCTAAATGCTTTGCAAAGGCCTTCTCCCTCTACTCAGTGCTGTGATATACAGCATTATTATGACCTGATTTGCATAGATCCATGTCAGCAAACATTACCAGTGCTTCACAGTGCTGTGTGTCATGCAGGAGAGCAGGGCTCTGTCTAATATTTGTCTGTCCCCTGGACATTATTAAAGGCTTGGCACGTAAGCTTTAAACAAGCAGCAGTCCACCCTTAGTGTGATGTTTACATTTTCGGCAAACATTGGCACATTGTTAGTTTGTGGAGACCTGTCTGAAGAGTGCAGGGAATTTACACGTTGGATGCAAAACTAAAATATTCAGCTCTATAAATCCCATGGGCTTTGCTCAGACCCACAAAATAAAGCATTGTGGGTTTTATATTCCAGATTAGGGTGCAGGCACAATTTCTTGAAATTGGTTGTCAAACTTATCAGTGTTAGTATTAATTCCAAACATATATAAAACATATGTATATAACCCAACATTGGAACTCTCTGTCTGTTACTGGGCAATGGCAGTGTTGCTGGACATTCGATATCCTGTGTGTATGTTACAGATTTAGGATCCAGACCTCGGTGTTGGTTGTGTACAGCAAGTATGTTAGGTGGGAGAGGGGAGTGATTTAAATGGTGCAGTACTTGCAATCTAGATCTCTGTGCCGCCCCTATGTAATATATTAAGTTAGGGTCAAGTGAGGGGTGTTAGCAGGGTATCGGATGAACATCATGGTAAGTTGATGTTTCTTTGTTTTCAGATGCAATGTAAATGAAAAAGTATATCATTATGATTTCATTATTGAGATTCTTTATAATAATTATATGACTGATTCTTAGGGCTAGTTTTACTAAACTGCAGAAAAGTAGAGATGTTGCCAATAGCAACCAATTAAACTCTAGCTGGCATTTACTAGTCCGTAATAGGAAAGCGAGAGCTAGAATCTGATTGGTTGCTTTAGGCAACATCTCCACTTTTCCTGTTTAGTAAATGTAGCCCTTAGAGAGAGAAATTCAGTTATAATTTTTTTTTTTATGTATATTTCGAGTGTGGGTCCCCGTAGCGAACGGCCCTATTTCCAAAGGACCATTCACTCCCAGCCAGTTCCAAACTGTCTGTGATATCGATTGCTTATGCCTCGATGAGGCATAGCAATCGATCCTCGGAGCCCCGAACACGGTGCTCCAAAAGGTGAGGTTTCCCCAACAAGCTCCCTAACCCAAACCCTGACCCCAACCCCCCGCAGCCTAACCCTAAGTCCTCCCCGCAGCCTAACCCTAAGTCACCCCCCCAGCCTAACTCTTTGATGGCGGCTTTCCCAAAAATGAATGGGCGAGTATACGAATCAAATACTCACCCATTCATAAAGCCCCCCGCAGCCTAACCCTAAGACCTCGGTGGCAGCGCTTCCGAAAGTTAATTGGTGATAGCATACTCACCCATTCATTAAAAAAAATTCTGAGGGGGCTCGCATTTTGGCTGTCTCTAATTTGCAATGCGAGCCCTAGCAACGGTATATTTCCTACAGGAAAGCTTGCTAATGATTTTATTTTTTATTCCAATATACGAGAAAATATATTCAGTGGATAAATACTACTGGTTGCCACAGATGATTCCCTGCCCTGAATTTCAACATTGTTTTGCCCAGATGTAACTTGCCACCTGTTTTCCTTTATTTTCAAACCGATGGTCCATAATTACAACCTAATCATCATTATTATGCCTCATTCCAACTACAGCCAAGCGGGAGGCCTGGGGAGCCTAACCCTAAGACCCTGGTGGCAGCACTTATAGCATATAGCATACTGACCCATTCATTAAAAAAAATTCTGAGGCGGCTCGCATTTTGGCTGTCCCTAATTTACAATGCGAGCCCTAGCAACGGTATATTTCCTACAAGAAAGCTTGCTAATGATTTAATTTTTTATTCCAATTTCTGAGAAAATATATTCAGTGGATAAATACTACTGGTTGCCACAGATGAAATTTCCCTGCCCTGAATTTCAACATTGTTTTGCTCAGATGTAACTTGCCACCTGTTTTCCTTTATTTTCAAACCGATGGTCCATAATTACAACCTAATCATCATTATTATGCCTCATTCCAACTACAGCCAAGCGGGAGGCCTGGGGAAATAAATCCACAGATTAATGAAGAACTTCTATTGTATTTTAATAATTTAATTTCAATATGGGACATTTGGAAGCTGCTGCAGCTGTCATGCATATTTTATTTACAGCTCCGGGCCTATTAGGTGCTAAGATTATGCCTTGTATAGGTCGGCAATTCCTCAGAGGGGTCAAACATGCAATAATAATAAACAAAGTAGACATTACACATGCAGTGCCACGCAGCTCACCTTTATAGTAAGACACACGGGTGCTTCTTGGGTCGGGAGGGGGGTGGACATAAGACAGCTCTAATAGCCTCATCAAACACTGTCTTTAAGCCACGTTGTGTGAGAGCTGAGCACTCTAAATACTTCACAGACTCTGGAGACAGAAACAGAACACAGAGCTTAAAAAAATAGAGAAAACAGAGCATTTGGATAATCACTGGATTGAAGGGGGGGTTAAAGAAGAGAAAGACACAGGAGAAATCAGCAAGAAAACAATAGCAAGGTAAATACGTGAGCAGTGTATACAGCAGTCTGGTTTCTTTCAGGCATATGTAATGGAAACAAGACTGTGTAATGTATTTACATTCAGACCTTGTCTTTCCTCATCCAAAAATATCATCAGCCAGTCCTCTCAACAGCTTCATTAGTCTCTTTCTCCTCTTCCCAGAGCTTGTAATCACATGTCCTCTCTTCTTGGCTCTAACATCGCAGTATAATATAAATATAAACTCCAATACATTATACCTATATGCCCTGATATCCTTGTTTATTATTATATACTGTATAATGTCTTTTATGAAAACATGTATATATAAAAACACTCAGCCTATAGTCCAGTACTTTTACTTGGTCATCATCTTATTATTATTTATATTAATATTTAAAGATATAAATATGGATATTAATCAAACATACCTGGACCATTATCATAAAGCCTAACATTTGTAATGTAAGATTCAGGGCAGAGGGCTAGATCGAGACTGGGATGTATGCTTGATGGCGTAGAATATCTTTGCATGACTGCACAAATGTGGTTCTACAGACTCAAGCACAACTCACTGCTGTGACTGCCTGCGTTTAGAGGAGCATTCCATGGGATGAACATAGTCAATGCGCAGTAATGACATTTTAATGGGTCCAGTCCAGACCTGAACATTAATGGAAGTACGCATAGTTTACGGGTCTGGTATGAAATGTAGACAGTCAAAATGTCAACAGTTGAGTATTATGTTACTATTTGTTTGTAATATCTGTAAACTTAATGTAATGCAGGCGGCTTGTAAAAAATATTACAGAAATGTAACAATATATTTGTAATACTAACATAATACTCAATTGTCGACATTTTGACATGTCTACAATTAGACCTGTCAGCATTTTGATTGTCGACATATCAAGTCAGTTTACAGCCACAGGGCGCGTCTAAGTCCAGAAAGCCTCTGAGGACCAACACTCTACAGCCTATATGGGACAAATGTGATAGCATTTAAGTTTGTGAACGCTTCACTAATCGCATGTAATTGCGGCACATGCATTGTACTGCATTTTTCTTTAATTTAATTTGATACTATTTGTTGTTCATGACAGAGTTGCAGTTACATTTGCATCTCTCTAAACTTCCCATTATTTGCGAGCCATCTTCTCAAATACAGGATGCATTCTCTTTTCTACATTCTAGTCTAGATCAGAGTTTGGAGTGTGCTAAGCAGGGGGATGCGCTAGAAGGGGAACTCGGGTTGATTTAGGGTTCAAACACAACATTCTCATGAGTTGCGCTCTTGGGGCCAGACTTACTAAGCTGCAGGTTTGGAAAAGTGGAGATGTTGCCCATAGCAACCAAACAGATTCTAGATGACATTCTTTAGTATGTAAAAAGAAAGTGAGAGCTAGATTCTTATTGGTTGCTATAGGCAACATATCCACTTTTCGAAACCTACAGCTTAGTAACTCTGGCCCTTGGAATCTTGGACCCGGAACTGTCAGGACTATAGGGGTTTTTAGAAGATTGTGCCTGAATCAGGTGTCACCCTCCTACTTGCCAGCATATTTTATTCTTCTGTTGTGGAAAAGCTCCACAGGGCTTCAAGACGTCAATTTTGGTGTTAAGCTCCACATTAAGGGCCGGATTCAGAGCTCCGACCGCAATGCAATTGGGGCCGGAGTTCTGCGAAAAGTGCTACTGCGCATGCGCAGTAATTTTGGAACGTAATCTACGTTACTTTTTGCAACATAGATTGCGTACACGTGGTCTTTAAAACCGCGTGTACGTAATCTACGTTGCGGCCGGAGCTCTGAATCTGGCCCTAAGACCACAAATTTGGTCAAAGGTAATTTTATGCGGTGGAAGTGCTGTATTTTAGAAATAGAGACAGCCGAAAACTGATTAACTTATTAAACTATTTTTATAGAATGGGTAAGTATGCTGATTGGCATACTTACTGATTAATTTCTGGAAGCCCGCCACAGACCCCACCAGAGAGGTGAGAAACCTTTCCAGGGACTTTTAGGGTTAGGCTCTGCGGAAGGGAAGGTTAGGGTTATGGTCATGGAAGGCGGAGTCTTAGGGTCATGCTGCGGGGAAAGGAGTATTAGGCTTTGTCTGCGGGGAGGGGAGTCTTAAGGTTAGGCTGCGGGGAAGGAAGGGTTATGGTTAGGGACATGGAAGGGCAGGATAAGGATTAAGAAAAGGGTTGGGGTTAGATTTAATACTTACCATTCAGAGCAACGTGTTCGGTGCTCCAGGGATCGATTGCTTTGCTTCTTTGAGGCAAAAGCAATCGATTTCCCAGCCAGTTCGGAATAGGCTGGGAGAGAACCACACTTTTGAAATAGGGCCATTCTCAGTGGTGACCCACACCTGTTTTATGTGGAGTGTGTCCTTATCAATAGCCACAATTCCCACAACTGGCAACATAGTATTTATAAAAATTGTGCTCTGAAGATTGACATTTTCACTTTGCTTCTTATTGCACTATTGACTTTAACTTAGCCTCATCTACTTGAACACCCTGTAAACACACCAGAAACAGAATTTCACTAATCAAGCTGCTCAGCAATCGTGTAATTATATCGGCATTTTTCAACCTTAAATTTTAGCCTGTAATTTTTATGAGAGCCAGTTAAATATATTTGTATGTGCAAAATAAACACTAAAAACCAAGTGTTATTTGTCATGCATTATAAATTTAAATGAAATAAAAATCAGGGAAGGAAGGGAATTCTTGGAACCAGAAAAAATGTTATATAAAGAGAGCATTTGTCATGCCACATAAAAATTGCATTAGTTTACACATGCAAATAAAATAATCAATAAATAAAACTAATTCAAAAGTGATATGGAAATCATATCCAGATTTACTAATCTGCGGGAAGGGAAAAGTGGAGATGTTGCTGGAGATTCTAGCTCTCACTTTCCTTTTACATACTAGAAAATGTCAGCTACAATCTGAATGGTTGCTATGGGCAACATCTTCACTTTTCCTTTTCTACAGCAGGGCCGCCATCAGGGAGGGACAGCAGGGACTACTGTCCCGGGGCCCAGACTTGATGGGGGCCCGCCGATACTTACCTAGCTCTGTAGCAGCAGGTATCCCACCGCCGATACTTGCTATTCAGAGCTATTTAGTAGCCGGCCAATGCGCAAATAACTTCTCCCCTGCGCTCCAGCCCGCTGCTAAAGCGTGTCTAGTCAGTCTTTTGGGCAGTGATCTCTATACTCTATCTCTATACTCTATACATGAAATTTGTAGTTCTGGATCCAGCCCATTATTTTGACATAAGTGCCAGCTGAAATTAACTTTTTTCAATTAGACAGCATTTTTCATTAAATAGCAATTACATAACTCATGAGTGGCTGGATCCTTGTTAATAAGGGTATCTCAGAGAAAGATGGTGAATGTTATTGCTGTCTGAATTCACTCCCAGTAGTGTCACTGCCATTGTAACAACTTGATAGATAGGGAAATGGCTTTTTTCATCAGCTAGCACTTTTATCTTTTTAATAAATAAAACCCTGAAGAGCATGTTAAACAAGGATATTTATAGCTTCAGTGTTTGACAAACACAGTTTTCAGGCTTAACAGTTATCTCTGTAAAGGGACAATGGCAGTGATATAACTTATTGGAGAGCCCTGGCCTATAGCACTGAAAGACTCATTCTTTCAGATTTCTGGCGAGTCTAACTAACGTCATCTCCTTTGGTGCAACAAGTTCAGTGGCACCGGAGGACATGCTGATACAAGGGCTCACAGCCGTCGTCACCGCACCGCTGAAGCTCACCACCGAGTTACCTGGGATATCATCAGGACCAAAGCATATTTTTTGCACCTGAGCCCACAACTTGCCAATTCCGCCTCTGATCTCAGGGTCCCTTCCTAATAACTTCTTTGTGCTCCCCTGCTGCATTGTACATAGGCATTGGAATGGTCCAATTATTAATTTACTCAGCAGCCAACCGACCAGCATGTTTTTGGAGTGTGGGAGGAAACCGGAGCACCCGGAGGAAACCCACCTCAGCGCTGTAAACACTAGTGCTACTCACTGAGCCACCATGTGTATATATATATATATGTGTATATATATAGTTTAGTCCTGCTCATGCGACCTCTTCCTCCCTCCTTCTCCCACCACCTAATACATTCACTAGAGCCTGATGCTGACATGAACAAACATTCTCAGCGCCTAAACCTACCAATCTCTTTGGCTAGAGCTAGGCCTTGTGGATAAGATATTGGTGCCAGTTTCTTTTCTTTAAGCTTCTCAATAGTTTCTTTGTCATCACGCAGATCCAGCTTGGTGCCAACAAGAATGATTGGGGTGCTGGGGCAATGGTGTCTCACTTCTGGGAACCACTGAAGGGAAACCAAAAATATAAATGTTAGATTTAAATGACCTCGATAGATCACAGGAGTTTTCAACAGCTATGGACCAGATCCATATTTCAGTTCCCACTGCATTAGGAGCTTCTTAATTTCAGCCTTCCATTTTGGGCTCAGGGGAGGCCACTTGCCATGATCTGAGGACCCTGTCTTAACACTTTTGACTGGGCGCCGTATTTACAGATCCGTTTTCACGTGAAGTTGCGTGCGTATTTTTAGATACGTTTTAACTGCGCATGCGTAGTAACTTTTTAGATACGTTTTAACTGCGCATGCGTAGTAACTTTATTTACGTAAATAACGTAGAATATACGCATGTAAGTGCTTTAGGCACGGACATGTGAATCGCACTTGGGAACAAACGTCCGGAGGGGCGGGGTTGAAATACTTATCAGAAAAAGTTACGAGAACGAGGGTGGGGAGAGGCATTGAAATGAGTCTTTAAGGGTGCGGTTACATAGAATCACATGTATACGGCATACATATATGCATGTAAGGACACACGTAAAGTTAGAGGTGGTCTATGGAGGCGTATATGTCTACGATTGTATGGATCTGTGAATACGGCCCTGGAAGTCTAGATAATGCAGAGGGTGCTTATTATGCCCTGACCATAACATTTAAATCTACCCCCCTTCCCACTAGCGCTCTCTCCCGTCCTCTCCATGGACACTACACAGATACAGAAGCAGTATGGAAGCGTGCAACGCGAGGATCTGTATTATTACTGGAAGCACTGCAATGTGGGCACTGGCAAAATGCGCGCCATTTCTAACTCTTGTGATCGGAAAATGGCCATTTTGTGCAAGCTTTTATGTGGCCCCAGATATCTAACTAATATATTGTGTTGTCTTGCATTGGATGTTTCATTTAATCATACCACGCCTGTGACTGTGACCTGGTGCATAATGTCAAAGTCTAATCCTTGGGTAAATCACAGAAGGGGCTCTTAAGTAACGTAAAAGGTCATCCAGTTAGCACAGAAAGGGTTAAAAGTGAAGTAAAATGGTTGCATAGAAAGCAATGTCACCAGCAGATCATTGCTTGGGCTGCGTTCTCTGTAAGGAGGAGGGGGAATGAAAAATGACTTTTTGCCACTTCATTGCGAAGGGCAATATTCTGCATTGAATGATTAACAGCTGTAATAAGGGTATTGTTGAAAAGCTGATTACAGTTTTATCAATTCTTAATCAGCTGACCAGGAAAGGATTTTTTTGTGACAAATCAACACCATAATGATGTCGTTTTTAACACAGCGCAAGCAGCTGTAACCCAGGGCAACTGATCAAATGATATCATTGACAGTGCACTGTGTATGTTAGGGTAAAGAAAGCACAGGTCTGTTTCATTCTTACAGTTACAGTTACTTGGGTTATTTCAACTGTTTTATAATATATGCTTGTTAGGGTTTAGCTGAGAATACTAGTTATCTATGCAATCTGTCTCAAGTAAATGTTCTGAATTATTGGAAAATTATCATGAATTTACAGCTTTAATATGTAATTGAGCCAAAGTTATCAAATAAATCATCAAGCAAGATGTTTACAGAATGTAGACATAAAAATGAGAGCTCATGTTGAACATTAATCATACCCTTTATTGGTGTATAACCTCTGCAGCTGATTTTATTAAGATAATAAAATCTTGGCGATAATAAGCATCAACATTTCATATTGTTCAATCAGGGGCTATGGTAAATGCAAATGCAATTCTTCTGGTTTATTTGATCAACATTGATACTGGTGAATATCTATTTTACTTATCACAATCACAAGTAATTTCCCATTAATATACTAAAAGCTGTTCTTTTCATTGTACACTTGGGGCCAGATATACTAAGCTTCTGGTTTGGAAAAGTGGAGATGTTGCCTATAGCAACCAATCAGATTCTAGTTCTCAGTTTCCTATTACATATTAGAGAATGTCAGCTAGAATCTGATTGGTTGCTATGGGCAACATCTCCACTTTTCCAAACCTGCAGCTTAGTAAATCTGGCCCTTGTATTCCTTTAATTATTACCTCTAAAATGGTGCTCTGGATCACACTGAGAACAAAAATGTTCAAGGTGACAGGTGCAAGGTCATTATTGTTGGAAAAGAAAGCCAAAGGTCAGTTTGTTTAACTTAGTCATTAATGTGGATAGACGTTCTCACCTTTGCACGGACGTTTTCATAAGATGCTGGACTCACCAAAGAAAAACAAATGAGGAAAACATCCTACAAGTGAGAAATAAATAAATCATTAGACGTCAAGATGATGATGGATTTAACAATCTTGTCAACAAACATAAACTAATCTTCCATGTAATATGTGTGGGGCTATAAAATGCAAATCTGAACCTTTAAGTGCCTCCATTTATATTTGGTGCAGAGTTTCAGGTTCTTAGGAGGCCGTTTCCCTTTAGCTTATACTGACATCAATGAGAGTTCAAATCTCTGTCTGGTGAGGGAGGCTCTACAGTTCCCTCTGCTGGCGACTCCTCTGTGTGTCTCTCCACTTGCACTGGTATGATCATGACAACACCAGTGTACAGATGGACAGAGGAGCTGACAGTCACTGAAGAAACACCAGGGTAAGTTTGCAAATACAATGGTGAGGTTTGACAGTTACACCACTATGGGACTTAATATGAGCTGGGATCAGGGTTCTAATGTGGCTGTGGGGGGTGTAATGAATTATGGCATTACTATGGCATAGGGCATTCCATCAACTGATGCTTGAAGAATGATATAAATCAGGACACTACTGTGGGTGGAGATGAGAGGTTTAAATTGTGTGAAATCTGAATTTAGGGTTTCTGAGGCAAACTAAGGCAGGACTTGGGGCCTGATCCAGACCTACGCTGTTGTGCGTAGCGTATTATCGCCGAACGTACCACCGATGCACGGCAATAGGCACTCCCCTTGCTCGTACCTAGTTTAGCATCTGTACGCTTGGCAAACCCTACCCTAACTTTTGTGTTCGTTCCCGCGGCCGTCTGTACGTTCATTGCGTATAAACGACGCTTAGCATGCCCATACTGTAAAAATTTAAATGGCTCCCCCCTGCCTATATTCCTTAACTCCAGCGTCCTATAAACACGCCCCGTCGGAAAAAACGCAAACAATACGGACGCCAGAATCGCCGTCTTTGGTACAACCGGAAGTTGTCACTATGCCCATGTGCAGTGCGTTTTTTCTGGCGTTTTTACGCTTACGATCAGCGTTAGCGCGCATGCGACCGTAGGTCTGGATCAGGCTCTTGGTTCCTCCAAGGCAAAACACCATTTTTCTTGGGTTTTGGATTATATTATATATTTTATATATATATATATATATATATATAAGCAAAAGTGTGATAAAAATCAATACAGCATGGTAACAACTCTAGATTGCTAGATTGCACTTTTGCTTATCTTGCACAGTTTATATTTATTTCTCCCACTCCTGCGTACACTGGTTACTATGGTTACGGCTTGTCCAGTGGCGCTGAGATAGCGGTATCTCTAGTTCCGGCGCACAGCTATGGGCTGGATTTGATCTTCACTTTGGCGGGCTTTTTCTTAGGGGGTGAGTTTATTTATTGTTACACTGTTCATTTCTGTTTGATATGTCCCTGATGACAGTTTGAAGAAAAGAAACTGAAACGTTGGACCTGACTCAGCCTTCCTGTGTTACAAGTCTGAGTGCCACTCATGCAAATGCAATTTATCTATATTGACTATATGTCAGAGATGGGCACCACTGCAAATGACTTACTAAAGTATAGGAGTGCTACGTTCATCATATAAATAAA
>WWET01005112.1:61225-99807 GCA_011038615.1 Limnodynastes dumerilii
AGATCGGCTGAAAAGCCGATCTTATGCTTACGCCCGCCATCCTAGCGACGGCGGGCGTTGTTCTGGATCAGGCCCATTGTATAGCAAACTGCTATGTTTTGGCATCTTAAATGAACCCCTTGTTCTAGCTGAGTACTGGCACTAATATATTATCTTAATGATGTGTGCAATTAGATGTCATTTTAACTTTGCAGCTTATGTTTGGGGGAAAAAAAACATGTTTTAATTAGTTGCTCATTTGTGCAGATGCTCACGACTAATTTGGGTAGTAACTTCTTACTGCGCGTCTCTATTGTCATTATCTGAAGAAAAGCACATTCCAAGATTTATGCAATATATTAAATTAAATTAACAATGTAATCTCTTTAATCTCCTCCAACTTTCCCATTCTCTTGTACTGGTACTAGTCCTGTTTACTTGCATATCAGTGCCTATTGCTGTAATGATCTTTTTATATTGACGTAAATTGATTAATAATAGTAATAATAATAATAATAATAATAATAGTAATAATAATAATAATATACCATTTTATTGAAATCTGACACTTCTGCAAGATAGCTCTTTGCACAGTAGGTTGTCCCAGATTGTTACAGCAGTTGAACACTCCGGACAGGAGCCAGACTAATGCTGGAGACGCAACCACATCACTCACTCGCACCGAGTTTCGTTGGCCTTAAGATTTCTGATCCATACTTACTCAAAATTAGGGAGAGGTTGGATGTCTGGCTAGCACATCAGGCATTAAGAACACCCATGCTGTACTAACAGTAAACCCCTCTCCCTTGCACTAGAATCCGTCCCGCCGTCTGAAACATGTTGTTGTTTAAAAGAACCTATAATTCAGGATCACTAAGATACTGATATGAATGCAGCTAACGTAGTATGCGCATGTACATGTGCAGAATGCAACCAATCATAGTGATTAGAAAATGGCCACTTTGTGGGTGTCTGGATCTTGCCCTATATGTTTATTGACTATGGACCAGTTTCAAATAAGAGGAAAACAAGTGGAAATTTACACCTGGGAAAAACCATGTTGGATATCAGAGGAGGCAGATTTTGTGTGTTGCAGATAGTATTTGAGAGGTGATGTTTCCCAGGCCAAGTTTAAATACCAGTGTAAAAGTAAAGCAGGTCAGTATCTGTGTGCAATTAGCAAAAGCAAAGTATTGCAAGCAAAGAATACTATAATTTAACTCCCTCTTAAGGAGTAACTTTTAGTCGATTTTCCTCTTATTTCAAACTCTGGAGCTGGTTCTAAATATGGGGATGATCAATACATCAAAGGGTTCCAATGCAAAACTTTGGGCTTGATTCACACCTAAGAAGCACCTTTCGATTTCGATTGTATATGCGTCGAGGAGGCATAGCAATCGATCTACAGAGCACCGAGCTTTCGGAGCTCCGAAAAGGTAAGAGAAAATAGTCCCCCACTCCTTCCCCTAATTCTAAACCTAACCCTCCCCTCTCACTACCCTAACCCTAACCCTCCCTTTCTGGCAGCCTGACGCTAACCCTCCATCTCCCGCAGCCTGACCCTAACCGTCCTTCTCCCTCAGCTTGACCTAACCCTCCCTCCCCTGCAGCCTGACCCTAACCCTCCCTCCCCCACACCCTGGAAAGGTTACTCACCTTTCCTGCGGTCGGGTGGACCGGCGGTAGTGGCGTGGCAGCGGTATATTGGCGGCGGCGGTATTTTCTAATAGGAATGGGTGAGTATGCCAATTGCCATACTCACCCATTCTAAAAAACAAAATTGTAAACTGCATGGTATTTGAAATTGGGACTTCCGAAAAGGAACTTTCGGATGTCCCTATTTCGGAAGTCAGAGTTTCTGACCAGAGACTGACAACGTATTAAAATTAGCTGTGGAGGGAGCGGTAAGGGAAACAATAGGCCTGATCCAGACCTACGCTCGGGTGCATTTTTACGATGGTCGTAAGTGTAAAAACGGCCATTTGTACTTTCTGCGCATGTGCGAGGCAGATGTTACGCTCATGTAAGCTCCGAAATTCTAAGCGTATGGGTCTTTAGCATAACACCTTCGTAAATACGGTTCAGGGGGCGTGCCTGCCATATGAAACCCATAATTACGCTTTGAGGGCGGGGTGAGGCATTTAAATCGTACAATATGGGGGTGCTAAGCATCGTAACTATGCAAGGAGCTTATGCGGTTATGATCAGAAAAGTTAGGGTAGGGTTTGCTGGGCGTAAAAAGGCAAAACTAAGTACCACCAAGGGGAGCGCATCGTAGGCACGCTGGCGTAAATACGCTACGCACATGAGCGTAGGTCTGGATCAGGCCCAATGTGCGTATTTTCCTTCTTCAGCATAAGCTCCGAAATTCTAAGCGTATGGGTCTTTAGCATAACACCTTCGTAAATACGGTTCAGGGGGCGTGCCTGCCATATGAAACCCATAATTACGCTTTGAGGGCGGGGTGAGGCATTTAAATCGTACAATATGGGGGTGCTAAGCATCGTAACTATGCAAGGAGCTTATGCGGTTATGATCAGAAAAGTTAGGGTAGGGTTTGCTGGGCGTAAAAAGGCAAAACTAAGTACCACCAAGGGGAGCGCATCGTAGGCACGCTGGCGTAAATACGCTACGCACATGAGCGTAGGTCTGGATCAGGCCCAATGTGCGTATTTTCCTTCTTCAGAAGGAATAATTGCACAGGAATATAATGTAGCCTATGGTACTCTTAGGTGCCATTAGGCTCCTAAAAATGGGGGAGGGTTGTGGGGCTAGACAGGAGAGTTAGGTGCGGATCTGGCCTCTTAAGTGTGAATCAGGCCCTTTGTTACAGAGACAGTGATGGTTTTCTGGCCTTCCAGTAAGTGATCAGACACAATTGACCAGGATGCCTTCACTTTTCTGCAGATCCAGGGGAGTGCAGGAATAAGAATAGAGATGTGCAGTATGGCAAATTGGCATTGCTGCTGACCTTTCACCCCCAGACCCCAAATGCCTATATTCTCAAAGGTTCTGTTATTGGTTGAATTTTCTTGGCCCTATACCAGGATTGCCGACTCTCCCGGAATATCCGGGAGACTCCTGAAATTTGAGCAGGTCTCCCGGTATCCCTGGAGAGCCGGCAAAGCTCCCGCTAGCCCCTCCAGCTATGAATTTAAACTGTGATCCCTAGCGTTACTAGGGATGTGGGGGCTTGATGACGTCATCAAGCTCCGTCCATCCCCTGAAACGCAGGAAATTACAGGAGTGATTGACAGGGGACGGGGCTTAATGACGTGATTTGCATAAATTGCGTCATTAAGCCCTGCCCCCTTGCAGAAATCAATGGCTTCCCTCTGGGTTATCCCGGAGGGAAGCCCTTAAAAGTTGGGAACCCTGCCCTATACCATGCTAACATGAAAAATAGGATGTTGTAAAACTAAAAATGAATTGATGTTTTTCAATTGAATCTAACTGTAATACACACAAGTTTAAGGTGACTTTTGAGCTTATAAATCGTTTCATCATAGCAAAAGTATATATGTCACCCTCATCTGTTCTGCATCCATCACAGTCTCCTTCTCCAACATTGTATTTCTTTTAATTAACTTGAGCAGCAAAACAAACTGTTGCAGCCTTGCAGACACTGCCACTTCATGTGCATTGCATGGAATTGCAGTCATTTGCTCAAAAGGACAAGGCACATCCATATAAAAGAAGCTTTTTATTATATGCACTTATACTACTTTGTTTATGCTTTCTGCCTATACATTACATTATTTCATGTGATGTCATCAGATGCAAACAACTATTACATGTCATTATACATACTGTCTGTGGGTAAGAAAGTGGCCTCAGACGGTCATAGTCCTCCTGTCCAGCTGTATCCCATAATCCCAGATTCACTGGTTTACTGTCCACCATCACATTAGCTGAATAGTTGTCAAACCTGTCAGAGAAAGGTAATGTTATTTACACTTAACACTTATGCTAGTGTGCTCTTCTAACTGATGTTCAGTCATGCCATCATTCCCAGTATAGAGATTAGTGGAGAGTGGATGCTGGCAACATGTAACCCACCTACCCGACCTAAAAATCTGTGTGTGTGTGTGTGTCGTCCTTTTTTTTTGGAGGGAAATGCCTCAGCCACAGCTCCTAAGCTACATTGGGGTACTAACTAACTCCACTGTATTGGATCATATTTACAAATGAGGACTATTTAAACCCTTTGAAGCATATTGGATGGCATGTCTTAACGGAAGGGGTCACATGGGTACTGAGGCATTTATTGTAACATAAAGGCTTCTCTGTCACTTAGAAATGATTCTACTGTCACAACACTGCAATCTTACACAGCGGAATGGTTCACCGTTGACTTTCACGTTAAGCTGACAGAGACATACATCACTTCACAACACAGCAGCTTTTATTACACTGACAAAAAAAGGAACATTTAATATAAATCACCACAGTAACTGTGTACGTAAAATCACTGCTTGCAAAACTACATCATACTTGCCAACACTGCAACAAAGAAATAAATGGCCTAGAACTCTGCTTATTAAACAATTGCCATTCTATCTATGATAAAAAAAATGCTAAATGTTCTCTTTTACAGATAATAAAAAATAAAATGGAGAAATATGCATTTAATTTGAGTATGGCAACTTAGCTACCTCTTAACTACTAATTTGTGGGTAATTTTTTTTCTTTGCTTCTATCTATATTACCCTTGACCATCAGACACTTGTTGATTGGCCTACACTTGATTTGATTAACCACCATATTGTGTTAAATACTTGCCTGTTGCGGCATATCTTTATTCATAGTATTCAACAAGGCAATAGTTACCGCCGATCAGTGATGATGGACTGATTACCAAGATTATGGACCAGATTCAGAGTTACGAGCATGTGCAATGCGGAATCGCACATGCTCATTTGAATACGTGCTATTCAAGGATGCACTTCCGTGCATCCTATAGCACACTCTGAATAGCACGTAAGGTGCTGTTCAGAGTAGTATGCGGATGTGCAAGGCACATATAAACCTCCCGCCCCGCCGCCGCAGCCCATGTGTAAACAAATAAATAAATAAACCTCCCGCCCCGCCGCCGCAGCCCATGTGTAAACAAATAAATAAATAAACCTCCCGCCCCGCCGCCGCAGCCCATGTGTAAACAAATAAATAAATAAACCTCCCGTTCGACAGGGCATACTGCAGGTAGTAGAACTACAGGCACAAGCATGCCCATGAATGACAGGGCATGCTAGCGCTTGTAGAACTACTATCGGCAGCATGCCCTGTTTTAAAAACATAAGATGGCTATTTAGTCATTTAAAATAAAAAACTGTGCCCGCTACATAAAAATAAAAAACGCTTCACATGTCCCCACAAAGATATACAATATATTGCAGCAGTGCCCCATATAAAAAAAAAATCCAAGCCACCAGTGCCCAATAATAAAAAAAAAAACAAGTCACCAGTGCCCTTAATCAATATAAAAAAAAGCCACCAGTGCCCCATAATATATTAAAAACTTCCCCAATTTACAATAAATACCCTGTAAAATATCAACATATATGTCCCCTTTACAAAAAATTAAAATATAAAAAAAGTCCCCAAAATGTGTCCATTAAATAAATAAAAATAACCTTACCTGTTCTGATGGGGGTCCCGGTCCAGTCTTCTAAGCTTTTAATCCGATGGGGTGGTCTTGGCAAAAGAAAAAAACCCTATTGGTCCGCCGCTTACTATGTCCTGCAAGCAGGACATCCCCGGTGCTAATGACAGGTTGGCTGGCATTGGGCTATATATATACCCTCTGCCAGCGTGGGAATTGACCAAAGTCTCACGATGGAAATTGTGATTTCCCATGGGTATACTTAGCATTTGCTCACAAGAAACTCAGGCCTCCTGCTGTCAGACTGAGATGGGGCTGTAAACAATGATATTCATTTGAACTTCACAAGTATCTAAAGAATATTAGTGTTTAATTCCAGGTCACCAGTGGACATAGGGATTGATTTTAATAAAACTGAAGTTCCGTACCTGGTATGATCATTGGCCACTGTGACTATTCTATAGTCTGTAACTTTGATGTTTACAAAGGAGAAGAATTCTGAGTGTCTTGACAATAAAGGGGGACAGGGAACAGATACATTTTGTCTTTAACAATATGTAGTGTTTTTATGAAACACTTGTGATACTCTGTATGTTTTGGGATTGAACCAAGTAACTCCTATGTGTTATTGCGAAGAAGTCTCTCAATGAACACAGACGACTGTATGATTAATTAAATTAGTTTTACTTTACTTGTAAATATTTTTGTTTCTTTTTCTTCTCTTTTCTTTTATTTTCCACTGATACGGTTTTCAATGTACTTCACAGAGAAAATTGTACTTTTTCAATCACAATAAAAGAAAACTTTTGTACGAAATTACTCAGTGCAATAGTGTCAATAACAAAGTTTACAATATAATAATTGTTATTATTCAGAACAGAACTACTTCAGTTAATTATCTGCAAAGTAAATACACACAATCCTTTTCTTCTATTAGCTACGAACAATTTTAGGCCGTATCAATCAGGTGAAATATTTTCAATTAATTAAAAGTTTCCTGTAACTAATTCCATGCATTCACAGCTCCTGTTATCAGCTCTCTATCACCTCCGATCTCCCCCTCTGACTCTCTGCTCCTTCTCCGTCTCACCAGCTCCTGTTATCAGCTCTCTATCACCTCCGATCTCCCCCTCTGACTCTCTGCTCCTTCTCCGTCTCACCAGCTCCTGTTATCAGCTCTCTATCACCTCCGATCTCCCCCTCTGACTCTCTGCTCCTTCTCCGTCTCACCAGCTCCTGTTATCAGCTCTCTATCACCTCCGATCTCCCCCTCTGACTCTCTGCTCCTTCTCCGTCTCACCAGCTCCTGTTATCAGCTCTCTATCACCTCCGATCTCCCCCTCTGACTCTCTGCTCCTTCTCCGTCTCACCAGCTCCTGTTATCAGCTCTCTATCACCTCCGATCTCCCCCTCTGACTCTCTGCTCCTTCTCCGTCTCACCAGCTCCTGTTATCAGCTCTCTATCACCTCCGATCTCCCCCTCTGACTCTCTGCTCCTTCTCCGTCTCACCAGCTCCTGTTATCAGCTCTAAGCACCGAATCTCTTGGCTCTCTCTCTCTTTGCTGCTGTCATTCTGCTGCTTTAGCTCTGCCTCTGCGGATCTCCCCCTCCTTCTCACAGCTTTCAGCACTGTCTCCCAGCTTTGCAACTGTCACACTCCGTCTTATTGCTCAACGCTGCGGCCCTCTGTCTGCCTTTCTCTCACCACTGTCACCGCTCACTCTCTGTCACCGCTGCTACTTTCCAACTGGCTTTCCGTCTCAGCTCACTCTCTTTATCTGCTACCGCTCTCCATCTGTCTCTCAGTCCGACTCCTTCTCTCTCTTATTCCCTGCAGCTTCCCGACTGTCTCTCTGTATTTCTCACACACACGACAGCTCGCTCTGCAGCACCTTTTCCCCTCAAGCTCTCGGTCCAACTGCCTGACTGACACCAACTGTCTGACTTAACTGCTCTTTTACCTCACGCCCCAGAAGCTTCTAGGCTGCCTCATGCCACTCCTGAAGCATCCCTCAGTCAGCTGGTGGTTGCTAGGCAACCACCCACATGCTGTTCCCACTGTCTACCCTGGGCCTGCTACACCAACTTGAACAGCCCCTGTTTTTGGGATGTTACAAATATAACAAAGACAGTGATCCTGTTGAAGAAAAAGTGGACCTCTTTACCGCTTTTAGAATATTGCTACAGATTACAAAAAGTGATCTCTTTCCAATCATTAGGATTGAGAAAAGCTGCACATGAACGTCTGCCACTTTTCCAGGATGGATTGAGTTCTGTCCTGGGACCACTTCCGGCAGTGGGGTGGGAGGTGGAAAGTGTGTGAGTGTGTGGGAGTAAGTAAATAGTATAGCTGAGTGTGTGATATGCACGCTCAGGGCCCTAACTAGGGGTGTGTGATAAGGACGACCGCACTGGGCGCAAGTCTTAAGAGGGCACCAGTAAGTTAATAATTATGGTTAAATTGACTTGGAATTCAGGTTCAGGGGGCACCATTTTTCTTTTGCCCCTAGCGCAAAAAATTCTAATTACGGCTCTGTGCACCCTCCATACTACATACCTCCAAACTGTCCCGATTCCAGCGGGACAGTCCTGATTGCCTCATTCGGCGTGGCAATGGGGGTGGAGCTTGGGCAGGATGGGGTGGAGCTTGGACGGGACAGAGTGGAGGTTGGACAGGACCGAGGCGGAGCTTGGGCAGGACAGGGAAGACCTTAATAATCCTGTTTTCGGGCTCCAAAATGTTAGGAGGTATGATACTATCCAGACTTTGGCACCAGACCCATTTTAAGTGCATAGTTTTAAGGTATGATCCTCTGATCATATATGTCTATATAAACAAGGAGACCATATGGAGGTCTGGATCCAGTGGAGATCTGGCACCAGATCCATACTGCTGCTGCTGCACATGGAGACAGTTACTTTCAACTGATTTCTAACTATCCTAATGATCCTGTCAGAATGGGCCACTAAGACAAAAACTACATTTTATAGATCACTAATACGATGCAGTGTAATATATATATCATTTTAGTGAGACTACCACTGGGAGAGAATGCTATCCATGGAAACCAATGAGAACATGTCAAGGATAAGATCCTTACATCATTCATTTGGCATTACTGTAAAGACGGTTTAAAGCTACATAACACTGAGACAATAATGGTAAAATAAATAATGTGCTCATAATGAATGTACAGATACATCATGTCCTAGATAGTAGTGTATGGGGTCTGCAGGGCTTTTATAAATGTGTCCATCATTTTGAGCACCCTTCCTACAATATACTACATTGTATAGCAATACTTTTTGTATAAAGGTGACCCGTGCAGCCACAGTGGTAGGAAACAGCTGGTTATAACTCATTAAATACCCATTTAAAATGTACTCACACAGTAGGAATGTATTCCCCAGGGAAGGCATTGGTGGTATAGCTGATCAGTAGACATGTTTTTCCCACGGCTCTGTAAGAGAAGAAAGCATCATCTTACTACGGTATTGTGAGGACACTAACATGACTGGGTAAGAAACCACTGTGCTATATGGCGTGCCACGTTTCCTGTGAATGAGGGACAGGATTTAGGACACAGTGGTCCCGATGGTCCCGATGCAGATCTGAGCCCAAACACAAAATCAGCAGCAGACATGCTCTAGATGTGTTTGTGAAAGTGGGGTGGGCAACCACCCCACTTTGAATGGCAACCAATGACAACATGTAGCGTATGTAGCGTATCAATTCAGCTATGTTCCCAAATACATTGCGCAAGAGTAGGTTACTATAACACATTTATGAATATTGCGAATACTTCATTGAAATTTGAACAAGCTAAAACAAATAATAATAATAGTGACAGGGGGCGTGAACTCCCCTCTCTCGTGCGGGCTTTATTGCAGCGTACACTGCAGCTTACACTGCCATAAGCTTGCCTTAAATCAGTCGTGCGATTCAGCAGTCTGTATGACCGCTGATCCGCACCATTGTAGGAGCCCTCTTCCACACTGTATACTTTGCATGCTTCCCCCTGCCCGCTTTAGCGAGCGAAGGGGAAGCGCTGCCCATTTCCTAGAAAATGGGCTCATACAGAAAAAAGTTCTGTATGAATGTTGCTACACTAGGGTTACTATAGTAACCCTAGTGTAACATCTGGGGGGTGCATATACATTGACTGTGCTTTCACCTCTTTCCTCCCACGACATGCCCTTCAGGACACAAGACACTGCAGCTCGAGTTGCATTAGGGTCTGGATAGGCCGTAATTGCATGTTCTTCTGTTCAAAAGCCATGCATCCATACGTCAGGCATTCACTCACCTTTGGATCCGACCCAGCATGTCTTTGCCATAGACCTTCATTTTATAAGGTGTAGTACAAAGTACCTAATTTAGTTACTCAGTTATATAAAGTTATACAACTCAATTGCTGTTATAATTTCATTTGAAATAATAATTTCATACATTCCTGTATGAGCTACCGCAGTAGTTACATAGAATATTTCTTCATGTAACTGCTGCAGCAGCTCATACAAGAACTTCCTGTATGAGTGCAGCGTGGGTCGCGTCAGCCCTGGCAGCACATCCCGCCCACTCCATCTGTCCCCACCGTGGAGGAGGAAGACACACTATTTATACCACAGAGGAGAAGGACAAGGTAAGTAAAAAGGGGAGAGGCTGGAGGAACATGTGGGGAATACTGAGGGGGGCTGGAGGAACATGATGGGGAATACTGAGGGAAGCTGGAGATACATGATGGGGAATACTGAGGGGGGCTGTAGACACATGATGGGGAATACTAAGGGGGGCTGGAGGCACATGATAGGGAGTACTGAGAGCGGCTGGAGGCACATAATGGGGAATACTGAGGGGGGCTGCAGGCACATTATGGGGAATACCGTCTTTGTATGTGCCTAACTAACTTGGAACCATCATTTAGCAAGTAAACAGAAGACATGCAGCTTCATGCATCATCTTCACATTCCCAATAACGTTATGTGCAAAACACCCTTTAATTAGGCTAACATTAATGTTTAGTTTGTTTTATGTGTTCATTGGCGCCCTAAAAAGTATTGCATTATGATTATTTTGGGCTATGGCAGATCTAAAAAAAAATTTAAATTTAGAGTAGATCCCTAAATCTGAAAGTCTGGCCACCCCTGGATTACAGTATATAACAAGTAATAGATCCACCACAGTCTCATCTAATCTGAAAAACTCCTGAATTCCATAGAGCAGAGTTTCTCAACCATTGCTACTAGCACAACTAGCACCAAGACTGGGACTCAGACCACTGTCTGGTAGAACTCGGGCAACTGGGCAAGCTTGAAAGAAAGTAGCAGTCATTCTTGTATTTTATCCCTGTGTGATACCAGATGGCAGATCTAATAAAATATCTAGGGGTCTAAATGGAATATGTAAAAATGTTCCTCAAAATAATTACAAAAATATATAATAAAACAGGTTTACAGTTAGTGGGCATGTGCATATATAATATGCTATATGGTTCTTGACCTGATGCCATAGGTCTGGATCCAGCTCATAGTTGGTAACTGGCACTTCTACAAAAAAAAAGTTGATAACTATCGCTATAGAGACTTTTTCAACTCTTGAAAGATCTGTCAATTATCCCAAGGGGGCATAGTACTCAGCATTCAAGCTTAACCAAACCACAAATAATCCTCACCTTGAACAACACCTTAATGAACATTTGCTCACAAAATACCTGTTATTTTGGATTAGGTTCTGCTCTGTTTCAGATTGTAAATTAGGATGTCCTTCCAAAGTCAGTATAAGAACACTCTATCATTGCCACCGCCTACTTTGCACTGTCCAACTGGTAAACCAAATGGTATCAAGTCACTTTAACCTCCTGTTTTCACACAATCCCATTTCATTTGACCGATTAAGTTTAAAATGTTGTTATATGTAATATTTATTCAATGTAAAATTTCTGTCAAGGACTGTAGACATCACTTCCAAAATATGGACCGTATTCAGAGATCAGTTTTTTTGGGAAGTTCTGTGCTTATTTTTACGATCCGATGAACTGCACATGCGTAGTAACTAAATTTACGCAATCTACATTGATTTTAAGCGCTGAAGTCCGTTAGACATGTACTTGTGAATCGCACGTGGGAAGATCCGTATGGAGGGGAGTGTTTATAATCCGTCTGGAGAAAGATCTGTGTAAGTGGGTGGTGGGACGCATTTAAATGATCATTTGAGGCCGTGGTGAGGGTGCGGTTAGTTAGATACGCATGTACGGAGGCATTATGCGCTCAGAAATGCACACTTAAAGATAAGGGTGGTCGAGGCACTCGTAAGTCACCGTCAACCCGTCCGTGTGAGGGGAGTGTCATGGGTGTTGCCTTGCAATGGCCGTGCGTATATTTGGGTACTTTAAAGAAACGGATCTCTGAATACGGCCCTATGACTTTTCCTGGCTCCATAGCAAAACTGAGCACTGTAGCTTCTGAGAAGTGGAAATGCACATCCTCTGAGCATGCTATCTGGCCATGTGCCCGCTGTACGGGTCACTCAGCAGAGGGCGTGTGTTGGCGTTCAGAACAGCCCTTTTCTGAAAGCTACCAGACTCCCTTCCCTGCAGCCTAACCCTAAGACTCCCCACGTTACGTACAAGCGCGGTTACGCTTGGGAAAGTTAAGGTAGGGTTTGGTAGTCATAAAATCGCTAAATTACGAGGGGAGCGTCCGGGGGAGTGCACAGTACTTACACGCTACACGATCGTACTTAAAGTGCACTTAGGTCTGGATCTGGCCCAAGCTGTTTGAGGCTGCAAATTAAAACACTCTGTTTATGAGTGCTGGGCATAAATACAGTACATTGTTAGCAGCAACATGGAATGCTGAGCACTATCCTAAGCTGCCAGCCTCTGACAGCTTCCTTAAAGTTCCGTACGTGCAGCATGGGCGGCAACCACAAGCCCCTTCCTCTCCTCCGGGCCCTATAACAGCCGCACCTCCTACACCCACAGTAGTTTCGCCACTGTGAACTAAGAGATTACACAGGCAGATCACTGTTCTCCAAATCCACCTAGCACCCTGCAAAAACATATTTCATAATGTGTCATAAGCTTTATAAACGACAAGAGACAGGAAGGAAGCTGAAGAGACACAAAAGGCGATCCTACAACTGCGAAGCAGCAAGTATTTTAGAGGGGGTGTAAAAGTCTGGATATTACAGAAGTAAATAATATATAGAAAATAATGAAATTGTTAAAATGTGCAGCCAGTGTAACACCCCAGGCAGTATTCTGAGATTCAGCAGCATAATGCTATCCTCTTTCTTTGCATCCAGCTACCCATGCTAAGCAGTAAAATGATTCATTGCGTTAATACAGGGTGAAAGACTTTTGCAGAACTAAATGGAAGAGGAAGAATGAAAACACAAGTAAAAATAAATAGAAAACTTTTATGTAAAACAGAGAAAGACGTCAACAACACGGAAGTAACGTTTAGTTTTCTTGTACAGAAAGATAAAATATGGCAGTTAGCCTCACATGAAAGCCTGATGTAAAAGTGTACACAAGCATGCAAAATAAAGGATAAGATATAGAGATAACTGAGAAATGCTTCCACATTTGTAGATAAGATTCTGCTAAGGTCACATTAGAAGCATGGCACTCTTTTCTATATTTTAACACAACCCCAAAAGGCAGAAAACATCATATATTACCATACCCTCCAACTGTACCTATTTAGCAGGTACAGTAAGTTTTTAATGGTCTGTACCGGCTAAAAGGGCTCCTGTACCAGATTCTGACCTCAGCTGTTCCCTCCCCCCTATACTCCTTTTCCAGCCCTTCTGCATCTGATCACTATAGTAGAGCTGCAGGGACAGACTCCTACAGCTCTGTTATAGTGACAGGACCCTCTCCTGTGAGTGCTTAGCACATATGATAAGATTTTACACCTTATCATACATGCAAATGAGAGCAGATTAAAGCCCCGCCCATTCACAGGACAAGCCACGCCCCTAAGTGTACCGATTTTCTATTATAAAATGTTGGAGGGTATGTATTACAATACTATACAAGGGCCTGGTCCAGAATTAAGGTTGTTTTACATACGAAAGCGTTTCTAAGTTACACACTACTAAGGATAATGCCCTCCCCCTGGCACTCCCCTCGCATGTACGTAACTTAGCTGACTTACGTTTTCAGAACCCTACAGTAACATTTCCTTGTGTATCTCTGTGTGTACATAATGCTTTTTCGTGCTTAAGTGTCTAACCCAGCCCATACTGTAAAATTAAAATTCCTCCCTTCGCCCACAATGCCTCTATTCGGCTTGCGTAGAGATGTCACGCCCTATCATACGGAGTTACATACAAGTGACGTACGATCAGAGTTATGATGAGTAATATCTGCTAAGTGCGTGCGCAGTGCATTCCCATGACCAGATTTACATGTGCCGTGTGCATAAATCGGCTGTCGTTATTAAGTCTGGATCAGGCCCTAAGAAAGTTATCTCTTTAACGCTGTGTTGTATGTTTACTCTCTGTTTAGCTACGATCATTTCCTATAATTCATAGTTACTAATCCTGGTTTGTGTGGTCTGGTTTTTTTTTAATACTGACTGAATTAACAGTCGAGCAATGCAGTTCTTATATAGTCTTAATTTACATTTCTAATTTAAAACATATTTATTTAACTTCTTAGATTTTTCTCTGTAGGAGAACTGTGCACTGGATCACAGCATTGTGACACCGGAAGTGGACCCACAATGCATTAATACGTATCAAACCCCCCATCACTGCATCATAACGATGAACTAGATCCAGACTACTGATCGCACTGTGCTTGGAGCTCCAATCACGCCCTCACTTATACAGCATTCGGTCCTAGGAACTCTACTTTAAGATTTCCGATCCGTTCTCACATAAAGAGGACAGATCGTAAGTTTGGCAATGGCGGCATGCATCAGACACACCTATACAGTCCTTACCTCATCCCAGATGCCATCAGAAACACAACGGAACTACAGAAAGGTACAGATGTCAGGATCTCGCGGATCCAAATCCATACTGACATCGGGCTTGTGAGCGTGCGTAACTGCAAACGACACACATTTTTCTGCTCCTAGTGTTTGGGAAACAACCACTTTTTGGAAACCAGTCCAATGTCAATGTCATCTTTAAACATTGGGGATACTGCTTGATGACATCAAGATCTACTATGGTCCAAATGAGGGAACCTCCCAGTTATTCTATATAATAGGATTTAAAATCAACTGTTATATTTAAATCCAGTAAATATGGCATGATGGGGATTGTAGTCTGTCAGCAGGCCAGTAATCCTGAAAACCAATGCTTGTGACTAGACTACCATAGAATACTTTACTTAGAATTTTGAGTTTTATTCAGGGACAGATAGGACAATAGTCCTAGGCCTCCATCTGAAAACAGACCTTCTAGTAATTCAGCTAATTGGATGCCCCCGTGTTTTCCCATACACAGCAGGTGCTGCACTCCTATTTACATATATCATTTATATGTAAAAAAGACGAATTTCGGCCATTTTACTGCACAACCTAGGATGCAGCAGCTACCCTTATTGGCCATTGCAGAGCACAGACATACCTTGTAAGCCTTTAGGCAGGCTGGTAACATTTGTAGGCATTTGCTGTGTGTGCCATACTGGTCTCACCGATGTGTCATTGGTCAATGGGCCCTTTTATAATCTTCAGTATTAAAATATATATATATATATATATATATATATATATATATACACTGTATATGGTGTACTCCCCTTCGAAATTTTCTGGCCAGAGCATATGACTGAGAATCTCACTTATTTGCATGCCTCTGTTTTATGGACATGTACAGTGTGAGCCCTCCAACCCCCCCCCTCTAAGTAATAAATATATAAATAATATGCCATAATATGCATAGAACTCAATTGTGTCTCCTCAGAAAGTTCTTTTCTGCATACCTAATGATACAACATTGCTGCAAGATTTCTGATTTAAAGGGACGATTAGGGAAACGAGACACTAGTGCACACTGCATCTGGATTTGTATAAAAATTGTTCCCATAGCCCAATGCTACAACGATATGCACGGCCATAAATGCAGGACTACTGTAGGCAGATGAATGGGAATAGATCTAAAGGTCTGGATAATGTACACACTAAAGATTTCCTCTGACATCGGTCCATTTGTGATCACAAAAATTAGCCAATTCCCATGATGTGATGCTGTTTTAGATAATTCTGCAGCATTGTGGGACAGTACACACTGATGAGATGTTGGAACTATCTGATGGTTATTATGTGATCGGCACGATCAGATGATCATCAGATAACCCAGTTTTACTTAAACATTTTATCTGCCCATTTATTTTTCAGATGCATGTTGTAAGACTGCATAGTAGACATATACCATTATACCATTATACACTAGAGGACTGATCGAAAGTTTAGGAACAACAGCAAAAACAAGTGTACTCAAGGGCAAACCATGTTGAAATATGAGGGGGGAAATGAAAATATTTTTAAAGCATTAAAAGTACTTTACTTTTGCACAAAAAAACCTGAAATAACAAATAGTTTTATGTTGAATCTGTAATTTAGAGTTGAACTAGAAAACTTCACCTTTTGACCTAATTCTGTTTGCATAGTTTAATATTATTTTGTCAGGATGTACTTGTCCACCTTTTTTGTGGTTTAATCTCTAACTAGTGGGTGCACTGCTTCAATTGCCAATTCAGTGTGCTTCATAAATCAGGTCATTTGCTTGTACATTAGAAAAGATAATTGCTTGTATACTGTGTGTTTGATTGGCTGGTAGCTCTGTATTCTTGTCAATGTAGAGCCAATGGGCCTGATCCAGACCTACTGGCTGAAAAGCCGATCTGCGCATGTGCTGGGCAGATGTTGGATCGGGCGTCCGTAGCAGCGCCTTAGGGACGCTGGAGGGGACGTCCCCCAGCGTCCCTACGTTCAGGTTAGTGTAGGTGGGCGGGGGGAGCTAGTTAAATGAGGGTGGATGGGCGGGCTAAGCGGCCATACGCTCCTGTGCAGTAGCCTTCAGCCGGCGTAAGGAAGGGGCCATACGCCCCCACAGGGGGAGTGTCGGTGAAAGTGAACGCCGATACGTAGGCGTTCGTCTGGAACAGGCCCAATGAGCCAAATCCAGAGCTACGGCCGCACAGGGAATAATGGCCGGCTAACTATAGTTACGGCCGACGGCTGTTACGATCGTGATGGTAAACTTTAGTGTAGGAAAAGTACGTAAGTATCCAGATTTCCACCCGCCAGTGGAGAGTGCACGGGGCATGCAATCCGCACTACGATGACGGCCGTACAGACCTCGGGCAGTCGTAACTCATCCGTAGGTCTGGATCAGGCCAAATGAGATCACATAAGTTGCTACAAGAGTAGTTATAAAACATAGAGTGGAAAGTGAATATAATATAGAAACAAAATCATCAATCTGAATTGCCTTACAATATTAGGAGAACATTATTGATTTATTTTATGTCCATGCTAATTACATTGCATTCAGTTTGTCACGTACGCATACAGTTCACTCTATTGTTTACAATCTGATTAGCCTCTTTCTTTCATCACCCATCAGAGATGTGTACATATCACCCAGGGGAAATTGGATATCTGTGCAAGCTACTAACTGGCCACAGCTGGTGTGGTTTGGAAAAAGCAGGGCACAGGAAGGACTCTGTAACATAACAAGAATCTTGGGTCAGTATAGTTTAAAAAAAAAACAGACTGGACAGATTGTACAGCCCATCTGATACTTTTTATCATATCGCTGTTAATGCACTGTGACGTCACATAGAAGGCAGGGTGCCGTGGATGTGTCCTGGGTCCTGCCAGCAGCCTCTGCACGAGTATCCAGGAGACTCAAGCCTGTCCAGGTGTATTTTAGTGATATAGCTAATCTCTGTCTTTCTTCTTCTTTCTCTAATTACAATTGCTATTGCTTTGCAATTGTAATTGTTCGGTTAATGTTGCGCTCGCTATAATGTATTATTGTCTAGATTGACTGATATTTTAATCTTATATTTTATTTTATATCTTTCCCATGACGGTAATTAAATATCTTTGTCAATTTTTACAACAGCAAATAGATCAGACAGTCTCTTATTTTAAGCTTTAACAATGGTATTATAATTACCTGAAGACTCATAACTAGCATCCACATGCTGAATTAAATGCAGATTTATTCACCGACTGTTGTCATTATTATTTCTTTGTTTGCACCATATAAATCACATCACTACAGGCAATCTGTTATACTCTCAAATTATTTGATTTCTGCTTTCATAATAACTATATTTATATATTTTGGCATCGATAGTTGCCAAATGCTGCCCAGGCAGACACAACAGGGTGTGGTAAAATGGCATGAATGTCAAAACTGATGGAAACAGCATTTATATGCATTACATTAATCCACCTACATATGTGATTTGCATAATAAAAAGAAGCTTTTGCCTTATTTACCTTATGTGCAGAGTAAGGAATGCAGTTATATGAAATGTGTCTGATTAGCAGGGAAAAGCAAGATGCATACAAGCTTATTTAACAATGTGTACATACGTCTTAAAACTATTGTGGGAAGGAGGAATAAATTAAACCCAGGGTTGCCGACTCTCCCGGAATGTCCGGGAGACTCCAGAAATTCGGGCAGTACTCCCGGTATCCCGGGAGAGCCAGCAAATCTCCCGCAAGTGACGGCCTCAAGTCCTGCCCCCCTGCCTAGCAACACTAGTATACTAGTGTTGCTAAGCACAGGAAGGGACTTGATGCCGCAATTTGCGGCATCAAGCCCCGTCCCGACCCCTATTGCAAGTAAAAACGGGGCAGTATGAGCCAGGGGGCGGAGCCTAATGACGCGATTTGCATAAACCGCGTCATTAAGCCCCGCCCCCCGCATGCGTCGCTAGCTTCTCTCTGGGATCTCCAGGAGGGAAGCAGACACAAGTCGGCAACCATGATTAAACCACAAAAGTGAATAACTATTAGAAGCAATATAAACTCACAGGTTTAGAGACTTACTAAGTAGCAAGATGAGGTTGTATAATGGGTTAAAAATATTAATTGTGTTAAGTGTAATTAAGTGTATATATCAGTGGTTCCCAAACTGCGCTCTCACCTGGGTGCCGTGGAATGTATCTGGCAGTGATAGCGTTAATGCATGTGTAGGGGTCTATGATGCCTTAAATATATCAGGCACGCTTTCAAAATTGTCCCATGCGTATTGCTACGCATGGAACTTTCTGCTGTCTCTCTCTCCCTCCAGCAATTCACAAATCCTTCACTGACCGTCTGTCAGTGAAGGCTATGAGTCATCACCTGCAGAGAGACAGGAAGTCTCCAGCTCTGCAAAAGCGATGAGTCATCCACACTGTGAGAGAGACTTCCTCTCACAGCATGTCATGTGACCTCCCCAACTGCCGGCTGAAGCGACCTCTCACAGGCAGGATCTAAAGGTAAGATTTGTGGTTTCTTTTTTTACTATAAGCTTTTGAACTTTTAATTGAGAGGGAGATGGGTTAAAATAGCTAGGAAAATATACACCTGTATATAATTATATACACACACTTATTACAGATAGATAGAGAGATATATATATTATACACTCACACACACACTAAGTTACTGTTATATATATACTGTTTTATATATATATATATATATATATATATATATATATATCCAAGGACCGGCTCATCACGGATGTGACGATCTATCCTACTTTGTACAAGAAGAAAGGATGTTTTCCTTGTGCGAATTGTTTGACTTGCAGGAGTCCTCTCCGCGGAGGAGGTGACAGAGACCTGTTGCTCCTCCACAAGGAGGCTGAATGGATCCTCCATTTAAACACTGTGGCACCTTTAGGCCTCAATGAGATGCTTAATCATGCCTGTTTTTTTGTAATCACATGATTTGTTATCCCCATTGATTGATCTCTGGGGATGTACTTGATGGACACACTTTACCTGTGTTGTTTTCCTCATTGACTCATTGATATATGCTACATCATGGCCCCTTGATCTTGTGTTTCACCCTATTCTCTAGTTATTTATTTGAGGGTGTAGTTTGTACCCTCCTGCACCAGACTTATATTCATGGTTGTTTTGCCTATTGCTATTATTTTAGTGTGGACACGCTAATATTCTTTTTGTTTTCTATTAGTGTCTTGATATACTTTTCCATTAATTTATTCAGCTATGTACTGCTTGCTATATCTTCCAGTGCCATGATATGTATATTAATACCTTTTGCGTTAGCCATGCATTTCTTATGGTGTGGCTAACTAACTTTGTTTATGATTATTGATGCATAATTTGCCCTTGAGTTCTGCCTCTGCCTTGATGGGGCAGGACTCATGATGACACATGATGTTGCGCAATGCACTCTCGGGAAACGGGCAAGCAGCGCCGTGGCGGGGTAAGTGTGGAAGCAGTAGAAGTTGAACTAGAAAGAAAACCCAGGGACGGATTTCGGGCCCTGAGTGCCTAGCGGGTAATCCGGCCCTGGACAAGGGTTATAACCATGCCACGCTTTGCCCGATGTGTAAAAAAAAAACCTAGTGAAAAAGCAACCCACAATAGTTACAGTTAAATACATTACTTAGTTAAACACACAGTAACAGTACATTATGTATCCCCCTTAGATGTAATAAACAAACAGATGGCCACTCTGTTACATATAAACCTATGTGTATTGTGTTTGCTCTGTTTTAAATGAAAAAAGAGTATTATTGACTCATCGTTCTGCAGTCATCTATCTTGGGATGACTTGCTAGGATATCGGGAAGAGATGATTGTATTCCAGTCAGGGTTGATTGGAGACTGGTCACAGTTGCTGGTAGATCAGGTCCGGTTGTTTGTAGCTCCGGTCCAGTTGCTTGAAGAAGGGGTCCAGTTGATTGAAGAAGGGGTCCATAAAAAGCAAGTCAATAAGTGAGTCAATAAGTGAGTCAATAATACTCTATTCATTTTAACACAGAGCAAACACAATACACATAGGTTTATATGTAACAGAGTGGACACCTGTTTTTTTTATTACATCTACGGGGGGATACATAATGTACTGTTACTGTATGTTTAACTAAGTAATGTATTTAACTGTGATTATTGTGGGTTGATTTTTCACTAGGTTTTTTTATTTTTTACACATCGGGCAGAGCGCTGCATGGTTTAAACCCTTACCATGCTGACGCTGATATTACTACAAGGCACAGCCATGCTGTGCCTTGTAGCACTATCAGCGCATGCATGCTTAGGGTTACAAGCATGATGCGCTTGTCTTTTTTTATGTGAAAAACACATGTCAAATATATTGACATGTCTTTTTCTGCTAAAGTGTGTGGTGCTTTTAATGAAAGCGCCACACACACAAGGCACTTTTTTAAAAAGCGCTTTCTGGACAAACTAAAGACGATTTTGTCAAATTGACGTTAGTGAATCCGGAAAGCCCTGTGTTTTACAAGGCAAACATCTGGACGATTTTGGGCCAGCAATGTTTGCCTTGTCGCTTTTGCTAAAGGCTCAAGTCCTGGGACTTTGCGTTTAGTGAATACGGTGATGGCATATTCTCTTGCACAAGTCCCGGGATTATGGGCGCTTTTAGCAAAAGCGACTTTTAGTAAATGAGGCCCAATATGTTTCTGTTTCTATATGTAATATATATTACAACGTATAATGGAGCATTTCCCTACCATTTTTATAGCTAATATTTTAGACAGTTGTAATGATTAGCTACTTGCTAACTTGTAGTTTTATATTCTGACTTACATTTTTCAAATTCTAAAATATATATATATATATATTTATAGAATATTAATATTCATACAGTTTACACTGTGTAAATACCATTTTGTCATGTATATCTCTGTATTTGGCAGTCATTCTGTTTATTTATATGTCCCTGACTTATAGGTTAATTGGATTGTCAGACTGTCTTGTGGCAAAGGACAAGCAATTGAAGCAAATTAAAAGTGGGGTCACAGATGTAACAAAATATGGACAGTTAAAATCTTCATTACAGGTGACATGTTTACTATATTTTATTAGTATTATTAATATTATTATTATCATTTATTTATAAGGTGTTACAAGGTGTCCGCAGCGTCGTACAAAATACAATAAAATACAGTACAGACATACAGGTTAGGGATGGACATCATAGAACATATTCAAATACAATATAAATATAAAAATATCACAAAAATACAATAAAGTGAAGCAAGCACAGATTGCAAGGCAATATGTGACGTGTTAAGCTTGGCAGATCAGGGAGGAGGGGATAGAGCACAGTGAGAGGTTAAAAGGGAGCCACTAGGTGGGGATGGGGTAAAAGGGTAGCAGAGGGGGGAGTGGTGGAGGAGGGAACAACACTAGAATGGAGTGCCCTGCTCATGTGAGCTAACACACTAAGTGGGAGGGATGAACTTACAGAAGACATAAGGAGGGGGAAGGAAGTGGACTGCTGGTGTGAGCGGAGGAGAGGAGGAAGGAAGGAAAAGAAGGGATAGATAAGTGTGCAGTGAGGAGGGATACTGGGTGCTGGATACACATGATGAAGGATACTGGTTGCTGGAAACACATAATGGGAATTCTGGGTGTTGGATACACATGATGGGGATACTGGGTGCTGGATACACATGATGGGGGATACTGTGTGCTGGCTACACATGATGCGGGATACCGGGTGCTGTAGAGACATGATGGGGCATACTGGGTGATGGGGCATACTGGGTGGTGGAGAGACATGATGGGGATACTGGGTGTTGGATACACATGATGGGGATACTGGATGCTGGAGACACATGCTTGGGGATACTGGATGCTGGATACACATGATGGGAATACTGGGTGCTGAATACACATGATGTCGGAAGCTGGGTGCTGAATACACATGATGGTAATACTGGGTGCTGGAGAGACAGGATGGGGGATATATATCTATGTAGAGCGGAGACTAGGACACTATTGTATAGTGGTGACTATGATTTGTTTTATTGTGGTTACAATTGTGTTGTATGATGACGCTTACTATAATCTAGGATGGTCACTGGCGTCCCCCTGTGAACTTAAATTTTGACAGCCATTGATGCGGGGACTCCCACCTATGTATATAACACTAACAAAAAGTTGAATGCACCTGCTGCAATATATAAAAAATATAACCAAGTGCAAGACTAAAAAAGTTAATAACCACAAACAGAGGGTATTAACCCTCAGTTGTCAGCACTCTGAAAAATGGGAATATCTCAAGACACAAGTCAAAAAAGTGCAAAAAAACCCTCAATCGATCTAGCAAAATTTCATCAACATGATTATAGTGCATTAATCACATGATCTGAATTTAAATAAATATGGAGGTAGCAGCATATAGGAAGTGCAGAGATGTATTCATCATCCAATAGCAGCAATACATTTCATTAATGTAGTAGAAAAAATCATAAACGTTCATTAGAAATCTGGTTCGGTCACTGCCATTCACAGTAACAGGTTTGGTCCTACAGTGGCACGGGCTTTACAAAAAAAACAAAACACAACTTTGTCCCGAGAGTCTGATCTTTCGGGACAAGTTGTGAGACGGGCAGGACATCAGGACACTTGGGAGGTATGCAACCTGGTAAAAACCTGCCAAAATGGTGCATGGTGGTATCCTAATTGGTGCAAAATACTGAATGCTGGGATATATTTTTTTTAAACTTTATTAAACAATGTGCATCTGGAAATGCACTTTATGCAGTATAGTGTAGGATAAGGCCTGATCTCAGTCATTTTGTGCTGTAGAAAAGGGGTTACATTTACTCCCACACAACAAGGAAATGTACTAATAGTACTCCATCATTTTTTTTAATGTAATATTTAGCCAATAACCAAAAACCAATGTTGTTTTAATAGTGTGACAATAAAGATAAGGGGCCAGATTTAGTAAGCTGCAGGAAAGTAAATGTTGAGATGTTTCCCATAGCAACCAAGCAGATATTAGCTCTCACTTTCCTGATACATACTAGAAAATGTCAGCTAGAATCTGGTTGCTATGGGCAATATCTCCAATTTTCCTTTTCTACAGCTAAGTAAATCTGGCCCAAGGGGTTCAATATGGGATATTATCACCTGGGAAGTAGAGCTCCAAGGGCCAAATTTACTAAGCTGCGGATTTGGAAAAGTGGAGATGTTGCCCATAGCAACCAATCAGATATTAGCTCTCACTTTCCTGATACATACTTAAAAATGTCAGATAGAATCTGATTGGTTGCTATGAGCAACATTTCCACTTTTCCAAACCCGCATCTTAGTAAATCTGGCCCCAAGGCTCTACTGGCTGCCAGTAGTAAGTATCCTGTTATCACTTCACCAACCTTTAGAGAAGTGTGGCACATGAACTGGAATGTCTCTCTCAGACTAAATGATAAATCAACATTGTGGATTTATAGTTAGTGCTGCAAGAAACTGCATATGACTAAGAGGCAAGGACAGTGTGCCTGGCCAATATAATCATTAAAACACAATTGAATTGGCTATGCGTGGTTTAACCAGGCAATATCACCCTCCTATAGCAAGCAGCCAGGCCAAGGGGTAGTTTTATGGCCCTGAAGACACCTTACCACAAGGTGATATTATGTCACACAATGCCACTCTGTTTAAATTCTATCTAGCCAAAGACATAGCCACATGAAGGCATATCTGTACTAAATATGTATCTGTTGAAATGTATTACTACAGAGGCGTAAGGGATATATATGTTACTATAGTGAAGGCAAGTGGGAAATGTGTCACAATAGAGATGGGGGAAGTTAAATGTGTTTCAAGGGAGGGGCATAGCTCACTCACTATGTGACATGACCAAACTTACTACATAGGATGGTCGTCCCACACTGGGCCTTTCTATGATGTGTGTCATAACTGCAAGACTGCTCTCTTATTCATTTTATGTAGACTCTTCAAATGAGTATAATCTTAGCCAAAAAAAAACAACTTGTGCTCTCTTTGGGCCGTATGCAGAGCTCCAGTCGCATTGCATACGTAGATAGCGTATAGGCAGTTTTTAAGCTCTCTGCATACGGCCCTTTATCACTAAGAAAAGAACTGCATCTATAGAAGCTTGACATTACAGCCGTTCTAATGAAACCTGTAACCTGTCTGCACGCTTCTCTCTGACAGGGTGTGGTGGTTTGGTGAAACTCATCACTTATACCAACCTGATTTGAACTGCTCTTAAGATGTGGTCATAACCAATCAGAGGGCTCTTCATATGCACTGAACACTGTATTACATGCTCACAGAAACCAGTAAAAGAAGTACTTATACGTAAAGATAGTTATCACTGATGATTTATATAATCTATCTATATAAAAGCAATTCTGCTCCTCACCGTTATACTCGTGCGCAGTAGCATCCACACGTTGTGACGGTACTGCGCATGTGCATTGGTCGGGAACAGAATTGCTTTCCTCCAAATGTCCCTAAATCTCTCAGTCAGCTGCCAGTTTTCCTTCCCTCCCACCAGTTATATTTGGTTTGGGGCAAGAGAACCATTATGCCGGCCAGCAGCTTGCCCTTTACGGCGATGATGGGGGTTTCATCCACTGGGGTCTAGTCCATGTGACAGGAGGCACACTCCGGAGAGGCAGACTCTATGAATGGAGCTCCCTGGAGAACGGGGGCACCGGCCAATGACAAGTCTGCTGCTGACTCACTGAGCCGCACTGACAGGAATGTGGGAGGAGCCAAGGCCAGGGGGGGCAAAACAGCTCCTACCTATGCGGTGCTGCGATTCTCTTCCAGCTCCTGCCTCTAGCTCATTTCCTGTCATTTTTGACGGGCATTTAGCTAGTTATTTTATAATTCCTGATTTTGTGGCTCCTCTTCATGTATGTGTCCTTGACAGAAGAACAAAATGCTTTAATAAGGATTTTCCCATGTATAAGATGCACCTTTAAAAATTGTTGTTTAAAACCTAGTTGCATCTTATACAGGGGTAGTAACACCCCAATGGGTCCCCAGTGTTTGCTGTGCACAGACGCGGCTCTCTGCTGAATGATGCTAGTGTGACCTAAGGTCACATCGGCGTCTTCTACAGAGCGTGCTGTGTAGGAGAGAGCCGGAAGGAGAGCCAAGGTACCGTAAGTGTGTCTTTTGAATGGGGATATGAAGGGACATAGGGCCGTAGGGACATAGGGTGGTCTGAATACGGCCCATAGAGAGGGGCAGTAAGACTAGCTGGACACTAAGAGGGGGCAATAAGACTGGCTGGACACAAATAGAGGGGGTGATAAGACTGGCTGGACACAAAGATGGGGCGATAAGGCTGAATGGACAAAGAAGGAGGGGGCAATAAGGCTGAATGGACACAGAAGGAGGGGGCAATAAGGCTGAATGGACACAAGGAGGGGGCAATAAGGCTGAATGGACAAAGAAGGAGGATTTCTGGCTCTAAAATTAATGTGCGTCTTATACATGGGAGCGTCTTATACTTGGGGAAATACAGTATAAGAAATTTTGTAAATATTGACCGGATCCTGATATTGATGCGCAGGGATCCACAATTGCAGGCTTCCAATATCCATGCTTGCGTGCGCTCTCACCAGTGTCCATCCTCCTAGTACAGACAGACCTTGGATAACCAGGGCCTACATTAAGTTTTACAACTCCTGTAAACAAAAATGGTGGTGTTGCTGGATAGGTACACAGAGAGAGGATGCACCTATACTGTTCATCATAATAATATGTCCCACCCACTTGCAAAACAGCCCCTATGTTTGAAGGTGTTGCAACGTGTTCCTATTGCGAGCAGAGATCTGTACGTATGCGCAGAATGGAAACCTGCAGTCCCATTCAAAGTCAGAGAAAAGGGCGGTTTTCACAAATGGCTATATAATTGGTGTCTGTGACTGGTAGGATGCCATAAACAAAACAATGACTTACAGGTACTACACATTTATATTACACCAATACTGCATAACATACTAAAACACACTAACAATTAACATTGGGCTGGATACAGACTTAAGTAAGTGCTTGAAATTAGTTACTCCTGGGCTAAACCATGTTGATTGCAGGGGAGTAATATTTAATCTGTTGCAAACAGTATTAGAGTTCAGAGGTGATGTTTCCTATCCCAAGTCTAAATAACAGTGTGATAGTAAAGCTGGTCAGTATCTGTGTGCAGTAAGCAATTCAAAGATCTATCCCTGCATGCAAAGAATACAATTAACTTGACTCCCCCTGCAATCAACATGGTTTAGCCCAGGAGTAACTAATTTCAAGCACTTAAGTCTGGATCTAGCCCATAGTAACAAAGTTGATGAGGTTGGAAAAAGACACCATCAAGTTCAACCTATTATGGATCTCCTGTGATCCCTATCTTTATACTTGAAATTTACCCGGATGAAGCAACCTCCAATCTATTGCAGCGTTGCAGACTCTCCCGAAATTCGGGCAGTTCTCCCGGTATCCCGAGAGAGCCGGCAAATATCTTGCAAGTCCTGCCCCCCTGCCTAGCAACACTAGTTTACTAGTGTTGCTAGGGACAGGGATGGACTTGATTACGCAATTTCCCCGGAGGGAAGCTGTTAAAACTCGACAACTATGATCTATTGCAGTCTGAAGAAAAAAAATCCCTGCTGACCCAAGATGGCCGTCCTATTTCTCCCTGGCTATACTATTGTCCTTCATTTAAATTAACAGTCCTGGTAACCCTGGATGCCCTTTTCTGCAAAATATTTATCTAACCCTTTCTTAAACATATCAAGTGAATCTGCCATCACAACCTTCCCTGGCAGTAAACTTCATATCTTGACCGTCCTTACTGTAAAGTACCCTTTCCTTTGCTGGTTGTGAAACATCCTCTGCTCTAACCTTAGTGGGTAACCCCGTGTCCAGTGTACAGTCCTTGGGGTAAAAAGTTCCCATGAAAGTTCTCTGTATTGACCCTTAATGTATTCATATACAGTAATCATATCTCCGCCTTTTTTCTAAAGTAAACATGCCTAAACTGGCTAGCCTTTCCTCATAGTTCAATGGCTCCATACCCTTTATCAATTTTGTCACCCTTCTCTGAACCCTTTCTAGTTAGAAAATGTATTTTTTTTATAGATTGGTGCCCAGAACAGACTTCCGCATTCGAGATGAGGCCTTACCAATGATTTATATAGTAGTAGAATTACACAGTCTTCCCTTGCATCTATGCCCCTTTATCATGCATGCTAATACTTTATTGGCCCTTGCAGCTGCTGCTTGACGTTGAGCACTATTGCTAAGTCTATTGTCCATGAGCACTTCCAAAAAGCACTAAAATAAAGCTAATAAACAAGGTACATTTTTGTTTTTTTAAGTACATTTTAACAGACCATGCTATTAGAACAACATATGCTCAGTATGATTCTTGACACAGGGAAATATCCTAAAAAATAAATATATGACAATTTTCACACTACATGGTAAAAATAAATGTATCTTCCCCTACATGTGTTACACACACAACATGTAGGTCATATAAAGGAAGTACTGTTACATAGCAAAAAGCTGATTCTACTAACAAGTTGTGCTTCAGGTATTATGTCTGGTCCCACAACTCCTTAGTCTGTACTACTGCCCCATTAAATTGCCCCATTACCCCCATTACTTACCCGTCTCCTACCACGACACATTTTATGGCCTGCATAGCTGGTGCGATGGGTTAGCCTCTGTTCAACTTTATTGTTACTGAAAAAGGAACAAGCGACTGTAGAGATAGAAGGATGGCTACACAGTAAATAGACCGCAACTCTGCGATCATATCAGACAGGAAAAGATATTTGCTCAACTAAAGAGGAACTAAACATTGTAACCCTTTAACTGCCAGATGTGTTACTGTGACTATAAATGGCATGCAACGTTTTTTTGACGTTTTTTATTTTTATCCATAATGCAGTGAAAAACGTATTTGTTCAGATATATTGCCCACTAATCAATGCAAAATAAACGTTCAAATGAAGAACTTATTATTTTTTGTTAATACCAAAAAGAAGCAGACAGTTTTCTGGTGTGGTTGTACCTCTGTCTCGTGGCCAGAACTTAGTTCCGTTTGTCTGGAGATCCGTCCGATGTCTGGAGACTGATTTAATGAGCCATTTGCAGTTTCACTGTACCGTCAATGTGTACTGACGTGCGCATGGCTTAATCTTTGAGACAAGCATTTGCTTAGTGGCAGGATCAACCAGGTAGCGCCGTTGCAGTACATTTTACAGTCTTGGTGGAAATAGGGGGTTATGCGCGAATCAGCAAGTCGTATAGGCTGCTGATCCACACGTGTGATTTAAGGCTGACTTAAAATCCACGCGGGAAAGGGGAGTGACAGGGGAAGTTCAGTTCACTACCTTCTTGTGTGCGGACTGCTTGACCTCCGTGTGCTTGACCTACAAGTTCAGTATCCGGTCCAGTATGCTTTTTGGATGGACAGTTATGCAAAGTCTGTGGGCCAATATGCAACCAAAAGAGTTGCACCATTGGGCCTAATTCATATGTACAGGTGAAACTCGAAAAATTTGAATGTCGTGCAAAAGTTCATTTATTTCAGTAATTCAGCTTAAAAGGTGAAATTAATATATTATATAGCCATAATCAACAAAATTAAAACAAATAAAGGCTTGAAATATCTCACTTGGCATGTAATGAGTCTATATAATATATTAGTTTCACCTTTTAAGCTGAATTACTGAAATAAATGAACTTTTCCATGATATTCAAATTTTTCGAGTTTTACTTGAAATTTACCTGTGTAAATACATCATTTTTGTGGAACCTCAGGTGTACACCCTCGCAACATGAGGGACGTTGAACTCCGAGTTTGGGAAAGAGATCGGGATTAGCTGAAGTTGTTTCATATTTCAGATTCAATCAGGTTGCTGAAAAGGTGGGATTGAGGAGATTGGGCCTGATCCAGACCTACGACCGCAAGCGCCTGCGAGCGTAGCGTATGATCGCCCGGGCGTATAAACTTTCACGCCCATGACACTCCCATTGATTGTACCTACTTACGGCGGCTGAACCCTACCCTAAGTTTTTCCAGCATACGTGCGAATTTTCGTACCGATACGCTGGTCGTACGGGGCTTAGCACGCCCATACTGTACAATTTAAATGGCTATCCCCACCACTGTGTAGTAACTCGAGCGTCCAGACTATCGTCGTACAAAATGCACGCCCCTTGGGCGAAAAATACGCTGAAAATACGCTCGCCGCCCCTTGGGTGAAAAATACGCTGAAAATACGCTCGCTGTACGCTCATGTCCTTCGGACGACCGGAAGTTGTCATACTGCACATGCGCAGTGCGTTTTTTTGCCCGTTTTTACGCTCACGATCGGCGTACGATCGCTTGCGGCCGTAGATCTGGATCAGGCCCATTGCGTATATAAGACTGTGCAGCAGACAATCCCTCCTCTTTGTCTTATTTAAATTTTCCATGTTTCCTCTCTTTCTTCTGTTTAGTATTGATGTATTAATGTAATTATGCTGTATAAGTTTTGTTTAATTTTTGATATTTGCTTTTAATTCATTGCAACATTCGTCTTCTGTAAGTGTCGCCGGCAAGGCAGTGCAGCCTGCCAGGTAAATTCCCTTTTTGGTGCTGGTGGTAAGCTGATTAGTTTTTCTGTCTTAGCCGTGTTGCTGGTTTGGTCACCAGCAATCCATTTCATTTGATTTGATTGATTTGATTGGTGCAGTGGGTTCTGTGAGTCTTTGTCATCAGGTGACTGAGTCAGAAGTCTGGCGTATTGCAGTGGAGTTGATAGAAGACCCAATTCTCATGGTGTGGGGGTGATAAGGAGGCTTTACTAAACTGTGGAAAGGGGGAAATGTTGTCCATAGCAACCAATCAGATGGTAGCTTTTTACTTTCCTATTACATACTAGGGAATGTCAGCTAGATTCTGACTGGTTGTTATGGTCAACATCTCCAATTTTCCACAGCTTAATAAATCTAGTCCCTAGTCCATTTGGTCTGCCTTCCATCATCATATCACAAAAACTGATTATTTTAGGTAAAGAGGGGCAGGTATTTTGGTAGAGAAGGTCAACTGACTCAAGTTTAACACAATTATTGCATGGTACATGATTCTTGAACGATTGACCACCACTAGACCAATTCTTTCAGCATAATTGAGCACTGTTTGTTCATTGTGTGGTGTCAGTGTCAGTGGCTATTGCAGACCCTCCAACATGACCCATTCCATTAGGTACAATTTAATCCGCTCCTAAGCTTCCAACTCTCACTCATTGGTTTGAATGGTTTAAATGAATGAACTGATATTTAAAAAACTATTTGCCTGTTTAACAAAGGTGGCCAATAGTGGAATGGGTCATGTTGGAGAGTATGCTATTGGAGTATTGTACTGGTAGCCAGGACATCATATGAGTGTAATTGTCATTAGTTATTATACCATGGAATTAGTCCACTACTGGTGGTATATTTAAACTTCCCATGACAGATACAGATTTAAAATATACAAGACACTAAAGGCCTAATCCAGACCAACGCTGGCTGGTATTAAAACGGCAGGCAGCAGCGTAAGGTCGGCTTAAAAGCCAATCTGCGCATTGTGCCGGGCAGAAGTTGGCCGGCGTTGCTACGGAAACGTAGCTTCAGCGTAGTAACGCTGGAGGGGGCGTCCCCCAGCATTACTACGCTGTGGTTAGTGCAGGTAGGCGGGGGGAGGGTAATGAGACTAGGAGGGCGGCGTTAGTTACGATCACCGGCGTAACCCAGTGTAATTACGATCTGGCAGGGGGAGTGTCAGTGGAGTGTAACGCTGTTATGCTGAGTGCTCAGTACGCTCAGCACAACAGCGTTACTCTGGATCAGGCAGGGCCGTCTTAACAGAATTGTAGGCCCTGGGCAAAGCAATGCACAGGGGCCCCTACCCACCCATTCACAGGAATAAAAATGTCCCCCAATATTCCCAAATCATGTCACTCCAGCCAACCATCATGTCTCTCTAGCTCCCAGTATCCTTATGTGTCTCCAGCCCCCCAGTATTCACAAATCATGTCACTCCAGCCCCCCATCACGTGTCTCCAGACCCCCAGTTCACCATCATGTCTCTCCAGCCCACCACCATGTGTCTCCAGTGCCTCAAATCTCCATTATGTATTTCCAGCCCCCAGTATTGCACAACATTTCTCTCCAGCTCCCCAGTTCCATAGCATGTCTCTCCAGATCCCCATTATGTCTTTCCAGACCCCAGTATTCCACAGCATGTCCTTCCAGCTCCCCATCATGAGAGGCTTAGGGTTAGTCTGCGGGAAGGGGATGGAGCACAGAAGGGGAGACTTAGGGTTTGGCTACGAGAAGGGGATGAATTGGATTTGTATAAGGAGTAGGTTAGGGTCAGTCTGCAGAGAAATGGAAAGTGAGGGTTAGGGTGAGAATTAGCATAAGGGATAAGGTTCAGGAAATAGGGACAGGCACTTACCTCTCTGCTGCGGGGCAAGAAGTTTCAGTGCAGCTCTGTCCTCGGAATTGTGGTTTTGAAACCGACCCTATGGGAAGGAGAGGGTTAGGGTAATGGAAGGGGAGGGTTAGGGTATGTATTAGGATAAGGGTTAGGGTTAGACAAACACTTGCCATTCCCCACTGCCACTTTGTCCTGGGAATGATCAATTGCTTCTTCTCAGCGAGTCAAAAGACGTCGATTTAAAAGCCAGTTCAATACAGAATATAGCATTTCTTGAAGTGGAAGGAGTTGCATTTAATTAGGTTAGTTTTGTATTGACGTGTCAATTTTTTCACTTTTTATTACTTAGTTTTTTTTCTCTTTCCCCATTAATCTTCCATTCTCTAAATACTTAATAAAATTAAACAAAAAGAATACAAATTAAAAAAGAAGAAAATGATCCACTCGTTTTAGTTATCTTGTTATTTTATTCCAGTTCTTATAGATATTATGATTTTCTTGTGCGGAGCATAGTGACTCGACCTTATATATCCATCCAAAACTTAAGGTCACAGTAACTTCTCTGTGACAGAAAGACAGACAATTGCTGAAGCTAATATTAAAACTGTGTTAATAGAGGCTATGTTACAGTCATGAATGTCTGTGCAATGAGAATGTTCTAGATGGAAAGACTAAGGGGAAAGCTTTACATATGGATGAAATTCTACCTTAAATTAAGCAAATTTTTACGTTGTTCTTTAAATGAACAAAAGTCCATTTCTACATATTAAAAATTAAAGTTTGATACAGAAAGACACGGCCTTGGTATTTGTCTTGCTATTAAATTCAATTCATAAGTCACCTTTTGTGACATTAATAAAACAGTAGCATTTATTTCTATAACTACTTTACAGCTCTAGCAGGGACAGATTCTAAAGTCTATTTTAATGTTCTTAACTTACTTTAATCTTTATTTCTGTTTAAAACTGGTTTTGCATAAGTTAAATTTGTTTGCCACATATGCCTTGTTTTCCTGAAACCCCACAAGTGTGTTGTTTAAAATACTTTTAATATTTCATATCTCTTTACACTATATTTTTGATGCAATGTAGAAGATATATTCCCTCTTTCAATTGACTCAGGGAATTTCATTGAGGCAGCCAGCCCATTAGGGCTGTCAACAAAATTCAAATGGCAATTAGTTGGGCCATTACTGACTTGGGAAAAATTTAAAGTGATGAGCTATAAAGTCCCAATGCCAAACACAGAGATTACAATACACTGGTGTTTAGTTATCTGACGTTTATTGAAAGTAAAAATAAAATCAAGTGCAAGGGCACATTGCAAATCAGAACATGTTTAATGTTAAAGGGCACATTTCAAAAATATCAACATAAGTAAAAAATTATATTTATATTAATATTATCATTGGACCGAATCCAGACTTCCACAATGTTATTTACTGGTAACTAGGGACTCTGGACTGGAATTACCCTTAGTCATATATTCCGTATGTTAGTATCTGCTGCAAAGGCTATTGTACAAAATTTGTGATCCACAACCCTGCATGTAGGAGAGCAGAGCATTCCACTCTGATCCCCTATGTGCAGATTGTGGATCCGCCAGCAGGACCCTACCTTTAGTATTCATCACGGAATATTGCGCTCTGTTGCAGAGATAATGGTACATGTGCAGTACTATTTTATTAGTATAGTATAGTATTAATTGTAAATCTGCCCATGGGTAACTAGGGTTATTTTCCAAATGCTGTATTTAATAAACTTCCATCATGAATCTGGATCCACAAGATCGTGGGACAGAGCAGCTTGCTTAACTCATGTTCACATGGTGGAAGGGGCAAGTTATATAAATCGTATAACTTGCCCATATAGCTAAGCCCTTACGTACAATCCTCAATTACGCATCAACCCCATTTTAAGTGTAAACAATGAGTAAATGTTAACACAGGGTCCTTCACCAATAAAAACATAAGTGCAAGGGGAGTGTTCTCCCTACATAGTTATGCAAATTAGGTCCTCTAGCAGGACCCTGCTATATCAGGATCCAGTCCTAGGATTGGAAATTAAAGACTACTGTCCTGAAATTTGCTACACGCGCGAAATACTGGATCATATATAAGGGCTTAGCCAAGGCCTTACTGTGCAACTACCATACCTATCCCCACCCACCCTGAGGAGACTGAATTCTGCACAGAATGCAACATTTGTTACATACATTTGCAAATATATGATAAGACACCAGCCACCAAAGTTGGGACCACCAACACAGAGAAGCCTTTTAAGTGGCTGGTGGCTTATCATATATTCGCAAATGTATGTAATTACTTCTCTGACTTTTATTTTAAATATAGAAGGTTATGGTTTATTGCTGGTTAATTGCAAGAGTTCTAGGGTGAATTTCTTGTACCTTTATATATAGAAAGTCCACCCCCTGCAGCCTAACCCTAAGTCCCCTCTCCCGCAGCCTAACCCTAAGTTCCCAGCGGCGGTGGCGCTTCCGAAAAATTGCATACTCAACCATTCATTAAAAAAATTCTGAAACGGCTCGCATTCGAACTAGGGACAACCGAAAAGCAACTTTTGGCTGTCCCTATTTCGCAATAAGTGGAATCACAGCGGGGTATTGCAACGCCCCGAATCAGTAGTATGTTCTCTGCCTTGTATATGTCAGCAGGATACTCACTGTAATTGTATGGGTCACTGTAACTGAGAATTCATAGTATAACATGCTTTTTACTCTAAGCTGCTGAAACAGTCTGTGGGTGTAACAGATAGAAACATAAAAAACATAGAAAGTGATGGCAGATAAGAGCCACATGGCCCATCCAGTCTGCCTAGTTGTTTATTTAAAACTATACTTACCCTAGTCCCTATTTACCCTTAATTTAGTTTGAGATTTAGGATATCCTTATATTTATCCCAAGCATGTTTAAACTGTTCTGCTGTGTTAGCCTCAACCACCTCAGATGGGAGGCTATTCCACTGATCTACCCTTTCAGTGAAGTCATTTTTCCGCACATTTCCTTTGAATCTTCTACCCTCCAGTCTATAAAGCGCTACGTAATCTGTGGGCGCTATATAAAAACCTGTTAATAAATAAAATAAATAATAAATATATTCATGCCCTCGTGTCCTGTTACAGCTCTTCCTTTGAAAAATGCTACCCTCCTCTAGCCGGTCACAACCCTTGATGTATTTGAAAGCTGCTATCATATCCCCCCTCACTTTTCTCTGCTCCAAGCTATACATGTTTAGTTTTTCTAGCCTTTCTTGGTATGTTTTGTAACACAGGCCATGGACCATTTTAATAATACTATTCATGGACCATTTTAGTTGCTCTTCTTTGCATAGTCTCTAATACCCCTTTTACATCACCACCAAAAACCAGGGTTTTTATCCAAAAACTTGGCATTTTGCAAAATCACGGGTTTTTGGTGGTGATGTGAAACTGCCACTTCCGGTCGACCCGGGTCAAGAGACCCGGGAATAAAACACGGGAAAAAAGAAGGGTTTTTCGCGGTTCTAACACGGGACAGTTGGTAATGTGAAAGCGCCCTAGGTGTTTTTTAACACGGGTCTTTCATACTTACACCTGATTGGACACATTTTTGCGTCGCAGGAATTGTGATGTCATCAAATGTTGTATAAACTGGCCACTTTGTGAGCTCTGCAATGCGGTTTTTAGAAATTCTGCAACTTGTGGCATTGTTGTCCTCAATAACAGCTGCAAAGGAGAATTTATCTCAACGCAGCAGCATGGCGTCAAGACCCAGTTCTCCTGTACTGTTTGAGGACACACCTCTCGATTCTTCTTGCGGATGAAGAAAGTTCCTTTGAGGACAGTTCTTTCACGCAAAGTTCATCCACAAAATGTCAGGCAGTGTGTGCCCCGCAGCCATTCAAAAGCAGTGCATTGAAGCCATTGGCAAGCCAGGAGCAACTAGAAGCATCCACAAAATTGTATAGGAATGGTAAGTCCTTTTACTTCAGTGAAAAATGCATTTTTGGGGTATTTTTTTTGGCTGTTTTTAATGTCCTTCATAGCTGTCGTAAATGTCCATATTTGTTTCCATATGATGCATTTTTGCCTACAATTGCAGATTGTCCATGATTGTCCATAAATTGAAATATAAATAGTCCACAGATAAAGTCCCATATTGATATGAATCAGATATAAAAAAAAAAACAAAGCTGAAAACAATTACAAAAAAAGAAAATTTAGCAAAAAACCTTTAAATAAAAACAATCGCATAACCAGAACAGATGTCAAAAAAGCATAACAGGGAAACAATTACGTAACATAAACAGGTGTCGCAGTGTGCAACTAATGCAAGAGGAATGAGGCCTCAAGCATAATAGATTCCAACACTGCTCTTTGTTATTGCACCAGATCATAATATATACACATATATTATTGTAATATACTAATGTTATATTTTTTTTTTTACACAGTTTTTAATGTCCCAAAGAAGCAGAAAGGCATGAATAGAGTTGAGGTGGCGACCAAAGCCATGATGGCGGTAATGTTTGAGCAACTTGCTGAAATGGACAAGACAATGCAGTGCCAGGAAGAGGAGAGAATGGAGCGATTCTTTGAGCATGAGGGCCAACTACAGCACACATTCCTGGACCGTATTAGCAGCATAAGCCGTGAAAACAGGGAGGCAAACATGGCCTCTATGTGTGAAATTATTCAGGGCATGAGGTACAACCAACATCCCCCACCTCCACCTCCACCAGCCTGGAACTACCAGGTTGAAGGAAACTATGCTGCACACAGAGGCCATATGTTTCCGCCACACCACCAGGAGGAGTACATGACAAGCAGCCAACAGCAAGCACACTTTGCCGGTGCTCCACCCACATTGTCACATTGCCACCTCATCCTTTCCTGCAAAACCCCCAACACCCATCCCACCACGTATTTTTTGCTGGTGGACCACAGCCTAGTTGTTATGATGGTGGACAACACCAAGCTTTTCAAGGTGCTGCCTGTCAACCCCACCAGCCACCCGGTGTACCATCTCAGGAACATGTTTCTAGACTCGCTTATTGCGAGTTGTAAATTACTGGACAGTAAAACAATGTTTTCTATGGTTATATGTTTTACAGATACGTAAATCCTAATTTTATGTATGTTTTTTCTGAAACATGTTTTGCACTTTTGTAAGCTGTGCCTTAAAAAACATTAAGGTATGATGTTAATTTTATATTTGTTATTTATGTTTTTTTTCACTAAAATCAAACATCCCAAGCTAAGCTGACAAACATTAGCTATGGTTTAATACCAAAGTGGATTCAATAAAAACACTGTTTTAAACAAAAAAATGTCTTTTTATTAAACAAGAGAAAAAAGGTTATAGGAAAGGATAGATCTAATCTACTCCACACTAGATTGGGGACACGCAACCTCACTAATGTCTGGGTCAGATGGCTCCGGTACATCAGAGTCCATAAGGTTCCACTCCGGTAAAAACTGGTCCTTCTGTATCTCGCAGATGTTGTGCAGCGACCACGTGAGGCACAAGGTGAGTGTCAATATCACTCCGTTTCTGTAAACGCTGCCATCGTCCTTTTAAACGCCCAAACGCATTTTCCACCACCATCCTAGCGGAGCTTAGGGTGTGTGTAAAGTGCACTTGTTCCAGAGAGAGTTGATGGTGCTGGGTGTATTCCTTCATGCGCCATCTTCGCAAAGGGAAATGATATGCACTGGGATCTCTATGCCGTTCACAATTTTTGACTTCTGCAAAGCAAGAACACAGGGGTTAATATGAAACAAGGATTGTCAGCTCGTTATACAATACCTACAGCAATATATTAACATTTTACATGCCATAACCAGAACTGGGCCTGCATCCTAAATACATCATCAGGTACTACAAGTGGGAATAGTCAGCATATTACATTTTAGAACCAGAGCTGGGCCTGTATCCATATTACATTTTAGGGCCAGAATAGACCCTGCACCTTAATATTCCTGCATGCAAAATCCTGTAATAAATTTGGTGTTAGTAGCATTTACACACCCAAAAACTCTGGCAAAATGATCAATTTACCTCTTTCGGAAACAGGTATCCGTCTCTTTCCTCCTCAGCCAGATGTTACAGGTCAGAATTGGCCAACACACGAGCATCATGGGAGCGTCCCGGCCAACCCATGAACACATCCGTGAAACTATGGGGGAAAATGTATTTAGCATTCATGTACATCAAGCATGTCAACTTTATAGGCAATAATGCAATATCATAAAAGGCTTACCAATAATTGTGATCCACAACAGCCTGTAGAATCACCGAATGCCAGCCTTTACAATTATGGTAATCCACGGGGTTCTGTGCTGGGGCTAAGATGGGGATGTGTGTCCCGTCAATGGCTCCAGCACAACACTGCAGATAACCACGTCTCAAGAAGCTGACTACTGTTTCATCCAGGAAAAAGGACTGTTGGCAGCGGCGACCCACATCCATAAATTACAATGGAGAAGTGTGCAAAACTTATAGAGACCTATCAGCTTCAAGAAAGCTCCATATAATGAGACCAAGAGGGAGGAGCGTGCATTTCATTT
>WWET01005113.1:0-12828 GCA_011038615.1 Limnodynastes dumerilii
TACTTTTTGGGGTACACGGACTCTACATCCTGTATAAGCCTCAATTTCTCTTCCATAGAATCATAGACGGTGACTTTAAATAAGAGAGACGGCAGATAAGAGCCACATGGCCCAATCAATCTGCCCATTTGTTTATTTAAAACTATACTGACCCTAGACCCTATTTACCCTCAATTTAGTTTGAGATTTAGGATATCCTTATATTTATCCCAAGAATGTTTAAACTGTTCTACTGTGTTAGCCTTAATCACCTCAGATGGGAGGCTATTCCACTTATTTATCACCTTTTCAGTGAAGTAAATTTTCTGTACATTTCCTCTGAATCTACCACCCTCCCCCCTTCTTTTCTGTTGGTATTATACCTTTCATGTTTCTTAACTGACAAAATAGGTGCCTAGACCCCAGCAATTGCCAGCCAGAGGGATGCTCTTGTCCCTCTAGGAGAACCAGACATGGTGACAACTGGCCTAGGGCTTGTTGGAATCATGGTTGGAGGACCCCACACTAATGGATCCCTGTCTCTAAAGTTCCAACTCTCTAGGTACTGGTAGCAGGAAAATAGATGTGTTACCCCACCCTTGCTCTTAGCAGTGGGATTCACAAACCATTTTTTGATGATTATGGATTGGATTCAGAGTTTGACACTAAGGGCCAGATTCAATTAGCTTCGCAGCAGCGTATGTTGCAGCGCAAAGCTAATTCCGCAAAAGTTTTTGGGTGACTTTTATGCGCACCCCATAGAGGAGCGCATAAAAATGTGCCTATTTTTCATACCGTATATGATGGGAAAAAGCGCATCGCATACTTTTTCCAGTCATCGCGGCTAATTGAATCTGGCCCTAAGAGGCAAAAAAGAGGTAAAATTACACCTGTGGAAAACCATGTTCTTTGCGGGGAAAGCAAAATGAATCTTTTGAAAACAGTATTGGAGTTGAAAGGTGATGTTTCCTGGTCCGTGGCTATATAAAATCAAAAACATGCCAATCAGGGCTTGCCATGTCATAGCTCTGCTTGCAGGGGGAAGTCCTGAAGATGATAGGCAGACTGGCAAGCCAATCAGGGCTTGTCACATTATAGCTCCTAGAAAACTAGAACAATACTGAACAGAGACAATATTAAATATAAGGTTTAGATGTAAATTTTGGTCTTCATTAATGAAGACCAAAATTTCTATATACTGTAATCCAATAGAATGAACGTTACAACTGAGTTTGAAAGTGCAAACATGGCAAAAAACATTTATGCAACAAGACGGGGTTCAAAAGGGAACCTCAGAAAAAGCACCATATAATTTTTGCACACTTACAATTAAAACATAACTTTTAATTGTTCAAGTTAAAAATTCAAAGTTCATTAGATGCCTGTGAAAATATAGGACATACAATGTGATTGATTGTGTACAAAAAGTAACAATTAAAATCTAGGTGAATAGCAAAAAACATATAGACTTCCCTCTATATAGCCATGGGCCAGATTTACTAATCTGCGGGTTTGGAAAAGTGGAGAATGTCAGCTAGAATCTGATTGGTTGCTATGGGCAACATCTCCACTTTTCCAAACCCACAGCTTAGTAAATGTGGCCCCATATATGCTCAATTAGACATTAATATATATCCACCACAAAAAAGAGGAAATTTATGATCTTGTCCTCTATATGTCTCACAAGTTCAATATAACAACAGACAAAGTGCAGCAACATGTAAGTGCCCTGTCATATCCCTAGTAGCTGGAAGACAATAAAGCAAAATAAAAAAGAGCCACGTCACGGTAACTCTTCACTCCCGAAGGAGCACCTGCCTATCCCTGGTAAAAATATTTGAAAGATCGCTCCAGCTTAGAGGTAGAAAAAGTGGTAGATTAGAGATGGGAAATTAATAAGATGGAGCCTGCTGTCCAGCCCCCTCTTAAAGACCGCATATACGCAATCTATGTAACGAAAAAATGCATATATTACGTAAAAAAAATTACTACGCATGCGCAGTATCAAATATCGGTAAACTCCGTACGTATATGCAATATGTCCGGAGATGTGAATAGGTCCTTAATTTCAAGCTCCTTCTTAAGTCTGAATGAGGTCCATTGCCGCTATATCATATGCTGATCAGCGCATAAAAGTGTGTGAGGGGGATACCAGACAAAATATGGTTGCATGTACCAACCAACCTCAACTTTGTGAGGTGCTCCAATTTGACTGGGAATGACTGGAAATGAAAAGAATTCAGGTTAATAATGATGTAGGATCAAATATACATAATTACATGTTTTTAGCATTTTTTTTTAGCAATTAAAAAAAAATACATATCCAAAACATTTGAGGGTTATTGGAGCAAAACCAGATCACAAAGATTTAGAACCAAAATCAGAACCAAAACCAAAATACGGGGGGGTTGGCGCATATTTCTATTTGTAGGTTTCCTCCTAAGCCAGTCTAATAAGGAAGTTTGTCTGATCGCTACCAAATTGGAATAACAAAGTAGAGATTTCTTAAAGGATGACATGGGGTAGTGGTGGGGGGTCAGTAGAGAATAAGGAGATAACCTTTTCCCAAACTGGGACAGTAAATGGGCACTCCCACTAGATGTGAACAGAAATCATAAAGTTTAACAAGTGTGGAAAAGAGAAGGGGAAGTTTTATGTAACATACACACCTCTACCACTTAGCAAAGATTTTAGATGTTTTGTTTTTCTAAATTACCTGTTACTCTATATCTAAATACTGAAGCAATCTTTTGAATTATAACTTTTTTTGCCTTTAACCTGGCCATACACTAAAACAATTATTGATACCAAGAGGTGTCCCAATAAACGGGACGATTTCCCGCCAGGGAAAGAAAATCTGTGCCATACACCTCTTTTGCTGGAACCGATAATCCTAGCAGTAGAGGGAGACCCTAGCAAAAGAGGGAACGCTTTAGTGAGCCGACCAACTTAAAATATCGGACGCTAGAGCTCGAAAGTTTTAAGCATGTAAAAAAATCATATAATGGATTTTTCAGATGCCCAATAATCATAACAGAAACACTCTGCTATGACTATGACACTACGGCACTTTATCACTCAATCACCCAATTGGATGATCGGGCCGATAATTGCTTGATCGGGCCGAACTCCCATCATTTCCCTCTTGTGCAGACGGTAATTCAGTGATGCTGCCATAATGCAGCCTTAAGTCTGTAGTGCAGATCAGTGGTCCGTAAGTAAGGTTAAACATGCAAAACAAGATAGTCATCCATAAGGGCTAAACCCTTACTGTACAATTTAAATATGAAGGCCAGTCCACGTGCATTTAAAGTACACACAGACGTCTGATCTGCCCCACATACAGAACTGCAGGAAGTACAGAATCAACTACATCCAGCATTCCGTGCATAGCCCAGTGTTCTGGGCATGTGCAGTACATTTAAAACAGCTGATTTAAGCAAACAGCTTGCATAAATCAACTGTAGTATGGGAGCCTGGATCCAGTCCATTATGCTTACTGTTGTAGCAGACATTTACAGTTAAGTATAGCAAATCTGAATTAGAAACATTAATACATGTAACAGCATCTATTCTTGTTATAGTTCATTAATTATTAAACCAAGGGTAGTTGCATAATCGCAATTGCAACAATGTTTGTGCCAAACAGTGATAGACACAAAAAATTGATAACAGTCTAGCCATGTTTTTACAATACTACTGGTATGTTTCACCATACAAATAATAAAATCATTAGCCAGCGTTTACCTTAAACAAGAAATAAAGGCTCTTTTTTACTAAAAACATCTGCTTTGCACATACAATTTAGATGTGCCTAAGAGGTACTTTACATGCACTTCATAAAAGGAGTGTTATAAAGAGTATACAGTGGTTGGACAAAAAAAAAATCAGAATTTTTTTCAGGCTTGGCATCATGATGATAGAATCTAGCGTTAGCTAAGAAACACACTGAAATAGTGCTGCGGTTAGTAAAAGCAATCATCAAAGCCAAGAGTGGCCTAATCAAGTACTAGCAGTGGTATACGGAGGGAGTCCCACAATGGTTGTCTATGAGAAGTAGAGACAGCCAAAAGTTCTTTAGTACATACCTTTGCATATATATTATAAGTCACCAGCCACTTACAAGGCTTCTCTCTTTTGGTGGTCCTAATTCTAACACTGTCAGAGTCCCACCATGCATATACCGTGAGTGGGCCTGCCTCCCATGCAGAGACAGATTTCTACATCACACAGTTGCGGTCCGATGCAGAATTCCTTGTGCAGTACAACATGACAGGTGATTTTCATACGTGATGTATAGATATTGCCTGTTGTTTAAATTAGGATCGGGCCCAGCATTTTGAATAAAGTTTTCCTATTAACCAGAAAACATGGGAGTCATCAATAAACAAAATAGTGATACATGTGAACATTAATAAATGCAATATATTCCAATCCATACTTTATCAGTAACACATTTAGTAAGTGTGATGTCAGTCCCTAGTTAACATATCAGGAGAATTATCTTCACTTGCTATACAACTCACACTTAGATTTTTTGTCCACTAACTCAAGAATGAAATGATGTCTGATGGCAATGTGTTTGACCTGTCCATAATGCTTTGTGCTAGAGGACAAGTCAAAAGCACCCTTATATTTACACATTGAAGGTCTAACCTTAGCAAAGACTAACACAAAATGCTTAAATAAATGTATAGGTTATTAAAGCCATGTGCCTGAAAAGCATGGATAACAGAAACAAAGACTCAATTAACACCAAGGTCCAGATTTACTAAACTACGGGAAAGGAAATGTGGATATGTTGCCCTTAGCAACCAAACAGATTTTAGTTAACATTTCCTAGTATGTAATAGGAAAGTGAGATCTAGGGGCCGATTCAGAGTTATACTTCCACCTTTTTTTAGGTGCAAGTGTAGATCTGAGCAATACCATGTTGAATTGCAAGGGGAGGCAGCTTTAAAAATTGTAAAACCAGAAATAAAATTAGGAGGTGAAGTTTCTTGGCTCAACTCTATTTTATAGAATAAACATAAAACTATGCAGTATTTTAGTTCTATGTGTAAAAGTAATGTATTTTCCCTGCATGCAAATTTTTTTAAAATTAATTAATACCCCTTACTTTCAAAAATGGTTTAGCCAAGCTTTACACATCCACCTAAAAAAAGGTGTAAGTGCATCTCTGAAACAGCACCCTAGAATCTAATTAGTTGCTATGGGTAACATCTATACTTTTCCTTTCCTGAAGCTTAGTAAATCTGGCCCCAAATCTCCTTCTCACCATTCCACACCATTGGTGGTTTCTGTGCGTGCCATGTACTCCTTCTCGGTGGTAGAAGGTATTCTGTACAGAATGACGATCATCCTCATTGATTCTCAATCTACATCACTGAGTCCCTAATAGACTTTGATTTTAAAAAACTTGAACATTTTAAATATCTCAACTGCGGTCCAGTATTGCTTCCCAGGATTAATTGAATATTGACACACTTCGGTTACAAGTGATGTCGAGACCGATCACAATGCTTGCATACATTAATCTGTCAACAGCAGGTATTTTCCTCTTTGGCTTAATTTCTTCACTGCTATTTGCCAGCTAGTTTTTATAATTTGTGTAGTTTTGTTGATGGTAGTCCTTGCCAGCTCGCATTGGGTATCCCATATCCCTAGTATTATCTTAATGTGTCCTTATTGGTCAACAATAATAGTCCTAGCATTTACATGTTTAAAGCCTAACAGATGATTTCCAGGCCCTAGATCTTTCAAAATAAATTTCTGTTTAAACATTTACATGTGTTTTATTGATCTGCTAGCAACTGATGGTCAATGTATACCACTATGATAAACAATTTCTGCTGTAGTGATTTGCAGTCTGTCAGAGCAGTAGTCAGTTTCTGACCTAATAAAGTTTCTCTCTAGTAGCGCTGCATCCTATTTTATGTAACAGCAATGACCACTTTGTTTAAGACTATACAGAGATTTTTTTCATTATTTTTTTAGGTTTCCTTTTGGAACATATTATTTTTTTAGTACTTAGGAACCATTTCCCATTACAAAATTCATGTTGTTGCAAAGGGATGCACCCAAAGACATGGGGGTAGATCCAGAACTACGTCCGTCTTCCATAGACGGACGTAATTCAATAAACAATAGCTACAGCGCATTCGTAGTAGCCATTGTACGTAATCTGTGTATCGTTTTGATACGTAGACCGCATATACGCAATCTACGCATCGAAACGATACACAGATTACGTACAATAGCTACTACTACTGCCATTAACCCGTAACAGACTATACCGTTCTATCTGTAAAATACAGGTGGCACCAGCCACCGTAAAGGCTTTTCTGCTCCTGAGCTTCCAACTGTCACTCACTTAGTTTAAATGAATTAATTGATATTTTAAAAACTATTTGGCTCTTCAACATAGGTGGTTACCATATTAAATGACAGTTGGAAACTGAGGAGTATTTTGTACCTAATGGAATAGGTCATGTTTGAGGGTGTGTCATGGTGGTCCTAACTAACAATGAGAGTCCCAATGTTGGGTCACATATACTGTATATGGGCCAGATCCAGAACTACGTCAGTCTTCCATAGACGGACGTAATTCAATGAACAATAGCTACTGCGCATGCGTAGTAGCTATTGTACGTAATATGCATATCATTTTGATACGTAGATTGCGTATATGCGGTCTAAAAAATCGAATATACGCAATCTACGTGTCGAAACGATACGCAGATTACGTACAATAGCTACTACGCACGCACAGTAGCTATTGTTTATTGAATTACGTCCGTCTATGGAAGACGGACGTAGTTCTGGATCCGGCCCATGAAGACTACTGTGGGAGCAGTTTTTGAGGTATACTGCAGTGAATACTGCTTCTGCCCAAAAGAGTTCTCCAGGCCTGCACCGCTGAGCATAGTCTGCACTTTCTCAACCACTGTTGAGACCACTGTACTTTGGCTGTTCCCTCACACCATTTTGCTCCAGTATGCAGGCAATTATTAGTTGGTGTTGCAGGCCATATTTTCTCAGGAAAATAACCTAAATCTTGTTTTTATACTCTCCACCATTTCCAGATCTCAAGACCTTTAACTTCAGACCAACAGGTTTCCATAATTTTGCTGCCACTATTGACTTTAATTAAGTACACGAGTGAAATACTTGTGGTGTCATCAATGAGTGTCATAAAACATCAGTACCATTAATCCATTCCACCTTCTCTGGATCACACACAACCTAAACTCAGTTTGCTGACTTTAGAAAGTGAAAATGAGTTTGCTTAATCTTTATGCAGTTCTTGCATGCTGACCTCGATGACTTATTCACTGTACGCTACGGAGATTACACACTTCACCTATGTAGTTTCACTGGTTAAAAGGTTGTGCGAATGCGCACAACCTTCTTACGTCGCCGTTAGTTATGTATGCCGGCTCTTACGAAAAGGGGGCTTCCCCCTTCCTCCATGAATTCGGAAATAGACATGCTAATGAGGGGACGGGGCAGGGGAAGCCCCGATATGATCAGGTATGCGGCCATAAGGCCACATATGTGATTGTAAATGTTAAGGTAGGAACCTGGACATGTAAGTGGCCATATTTACTACCGACAGCGGGGAGTCTGAATATGGCCCTTAGGCTGCAACTTCATAGACTAATAAGTATCAGAAGTCGCCATCACACAACACTCCTCATAAATCTGATTATAAGTAACTTGCATGTAACTCCATAGGATAGGGCGTGCCATCCCTACACAAGCAGAAAATGCATTTTGGAGGTGGGGAGAGGCATTTAAATTGTACAGTATGGGCTGGGTTAGGCACTTACGTATTAAAAGGCATTACGCACAACCAGAGACATGTAAGGAAGAGTTAAGGTAGGGTTCTGAATACGTAAGTCAACTATATTTACGTGCATGCAAGGAAAGTGTCAGGGGGAGTGCATTATTCTTAGTAGTGCGTAACTTAGGTACAATTGCATACTTAAAATTACCTTATGTCTAGAGCAGGCCCAATGTTATGAATACCTGAGGTTTGATGCAAGGATTGCAGGAGAAACTGCTCCATCCTTTGTCTATTAAGTACCTTACCAGATAAAAGACTGGATTAGGAGGAGCACATGGCTAAAAAGATACATCCCTGGACCCTTGCATCAAGCGATAGCTTAAAGTTAATGTAGGGATTCAGAGAGCAGTACTTACTGTGCTCTCATTCCAAAATCAAAGAGGCAACCCAGTCATACTGGCACTTTGTTTATGGTTACAGGTTTTAAATGAGAACACAAACAGGGACAGACATAAGCCTGGTAAAGGTAGATTCAGCCAAAAGTGCTATAGAAAAAATCGGACAAAAAATAAATGAATAGGTAAATAAGTAAAAATGAAAGGATGTAAAGGTATGTATATTCTGAATACAAACTAGATAGAGAAAGCATGTTCCAGGGATACAAATGCATAAAAGGGTAATAGAAGATACAATCAAACTGAGAATATAAAGTGAGTCCAATATAAAGTCCCATAAGGTGCCATTATGTTTTCCACAATGATGTAAATATCAATGTACATAAAACTGAAAATGAAAGCGAGAACTAAAGGCAGTCTATACCCTGAAGAAGTGTCCTGGGAGAATGGAAGGAACGATTAGTATGATGGTAAAGATCCCGGGAAGAAAGCTGCAACCATGCCATCGTCTCTGTGGATCAACCTCCTGTTGTGAGTAGGGCCGTGATTCTGCTGCTGCTGGTCTTTACGCGCTTCGTGCTGGAACCACTCTTTTTCAAAAGACTTGGGAGTCTTAGGGTTCGGCTGCAGGGAGGAGAGTCTTAGGGTCAGGCTGTGGGTAGAGGAGCCTTCGGGTCAGGCTGTGGGTAGAGGAGTCTTAGTGTTAGGCTGCAGGGAAGGGAGTCTTAAGGTTAGGCTGTGGGGAGGGGAAACTTAGTGTCAGGCTGCAAAGAAGTGAGGGTTAGGGAAATGGAGGGGGAGGGTTGGGGTTACATTAATAATCACCATTACTGCCTCCATCTTCCTGTGCTGCATCTTCTTTCTTTAATGGATCAATTGCTTTCCTCTGCAAGGCAGAAGCAATCGATTTCCCAGCCAGTTTGCAGCATTCCCCAACTATCTCTGAAGAAGTGGCCCTTAAATCTCTTTGCCTGCAATATCTTCTATTGATTTATCTATTAAGTGCCTAACACTGCTGAACAGCTATTAGTGGGGCTTATCCAGATCTAGGAGTAACTGCACCTAAAGGTACAAATGTGCAGCTGGAAAAACCAGGTGAGGGGTGCAAAACAATTACATTTTTATGCATGCCGGAAAAATACTGGCTGATTTTGCTTACACAAATACAGAACAGCTTCATTTTTAATCTCTAATTTAGAGTGAAGATACAAACATTACCTCTTAACTCATTCTGTTTGTACTTTTTAAATGTGCCCCGATAGTAACACTAGCATAGCAAGTATCATACGGAACTTTGTTCCATACAAGCCCAATTCCTATAAGCTCTCTTTTTCCTGCCCTGGGTGGGTAACCACAAACAGACTCATCTTCAATCCTTATTGACTGGCAGATGGAAGTCACTGGTGGTTCTGTGAGTAGGACTAGACTATTTCTAACAGCCAAGGGACCCTACCAAGGAGGATCGCCAGTGGGCTCCATCATATCTGAGTAAACAGCGAATAATTGTAAGTCAAGAGCTCACAGCACATTTTAATCCAATAGTTTTGGGCCAAAAATTTGACACTTGAATTTCACAGAAGGTGGTCACCTGTAGGGCCTGATTCAATTAGCTTCGCATACACATATTTTGCGATGGGAAGCTAATTCTGCTAATCTTTTGGAAGGATTTCCATAGAGACTCGCATAAACATCAACATTTTTAGTGCCGTGTATGACGGGAAAAAGCGCAGCTAATTGACGGCTAATTAAATCAGACCCCAAGTGTTACATTCGATTTATCCCTTGCAAACCTACAAGTTCTTATTCAAAAAAGATAAATATGTTGTTAGTGTCTGATTGCATACCACAAATCTTACATTTGGTTTGTATGTATACAAATTTGTGGTCCAAGGCTATTAAAACCCTTGAAACTACAGCTACTTAATTGAAAACAATAATAATATAGTGCCCATGCCCACTCTTCCAAAAAGTCATGCTCAAAACCTTGTTGGATTAGATAAAATACAGTTGGGTTCAGTTGTAAGTATAAACCCCCTGTTGATTCCAACTGTTAAATTTGTAAACCGACTATTTTATCCTTGATAACCTACAGGCAATAAATATCTGCCGTCTGTGCTTTCCCACCCTATTTTAGGAGCAAAATGCAAGTAGCTTATATATAAGCGACCACGCTCTGTTTTAAATCAGGTAAATTTCACCCTTGAAAAACTACAGATAAGTATATAAAATGCTAAAATGTTGATTTACCATGCTATTATATGCCCTAAATCTTTTTGGGCCAGGTACAAAACCAAAATTTATTTAAGGGATATAAACTTATTGTTTACAAGAAAATCTAAATTAAACTAAAAAGGAAGCTAATTTCAGCCCTGTTACATGGGACCAGATTCAGACCTCCACTTTTGCTGCACTTGCAGCCCCAAGCGCAGCAGACATCCGAAGTCCACACTGTTTCCTGAGCAGAGGCATAACTAGAGTGGGTTTTATAGGGCACATGCCCTGGGCACCAAAATTACATATTTACTTTTTTTTTTTTTTTCTAAGAGTATAATAAGGGGTGGGGCACATGTTTTCATTTACCCTGGGCTACATTACCCCAATTATGACACTGATCCTGAGTCCCGTGCATGTGAGGGGACCGACTTACAATACATGGACTCTACCTTAAATTTTTCTCACTGTTCTCACTTAAGATGGACATGGTGCAAATGTTTGTATAGGACTCTAGGGGAAAAAAAAACCCTGTAAAATGAAAAAGAGTTCCACTGTGGATGTCTGGATCATGAGCTGTGCATGCACACATGAAAATGCAGTGGTTTCCTGCTTCTTGCAAAATTTTTTTACCTAAGTCTAGGATTTGCAGCTCTATTTACTAAAGCTTTAAAAAGTTTGTTTCTGGAGTTATGAAGTTATAACTCCAAAAATGAACTTTTTGCTATTTACAACAGCTACACAGCCATGGAAATCACCAGTTTCCATGGCCATGTAGTAAAACTTCACCTGTCCTCGCCAGCCCGTTGTTTTCAATGGGACTGTCTATTTACTAACCCTCAGAGCGGAGTTTTATACTCTGCTCTGAGAGTTAAAATAACGCCATTTCAGACTGGCGTTTAGAATTCTCTTCCAGCAATCTCCCCATAAAACCCCCCTTTTCTCCCCCTAATAGCTGTTATTAGGGGGAGAAAAAGAGGTATATGTATGGGTAGACCACTGGAATATACATAAATATTGTTGTCTTTAAAAAATGTAAATATTTTTTTTTAATGAAATTAAAAAACAATTTAAAAAAAACAAAAAGAAAATAAAACAAAATAATAGCTTTAAATACCCGACATGGAGAACCTGCACATGCGCAGTGCTTCTTATGCTGTGACTTCATTTTTTTTTTTACAAAGTCCCAGCAGAGAGCCACTGCGCGTGTGCAGACTTTCCAGACACATGAAGAAAGCCCACGATGACAGAAGAAAGTTCAGATGTGAGTATTAGTAAATAGCCTGAACGTAGCTCAGAAGTTCTCAGAGAGCGAATTCAAACTTGCCTGAGCTACATTCAGGCATTCTTAGTAAATAGAGCCCTTGGTTACCAATTTGGTCAGGCTGACAGACAGCGTTGCGTAAACCAGTGTTTCTCAACCTCAGTCCTCAGAACGCCCTAACTGTCCATATTTTCTAGGTTTCCTTAAAATTAAAAATTCTAAAATGATATAATGAGTACCATCTGTGGAGCTTTTAAAAGGTGTCAGTTAGTAATGAACACACCTGTGCTCCAGCAGTGTAACCTAGAAAACATGCACTGTTAGGGGGTCCTGGGGACTGAGGTTGAGAAACACTGGCTTAAACCCTTAAAAAATAAAGTAGTAATAATAATATTATATACAACAATAAAAAAAATGCTTAAGATTCCAATTAAACGACCGGTACAAAACTTTTGCGGTTTAAAATATAATTTGCCGTTACACTGTAATATATTCATATACTTGGCATTTCGGCTTATAATAATAACACAAACCATGTAGCTTTTCTTGTAAAAGAAACGGTTTCTATATCCAATAGTGCATTAATAGCCTGCTCCATATGAACCTCAGCAGAGTGAGCACATGTCTATATCAGTCAGACACTAGTGCCCATCCCCCTCCCTTACATACGAACCTCTGTACCCTATCACTCGCAAGAACTGACATAGAGCAGGCGATCACGTGGAGACCAACGCGCAACTTCTGTCACCCGATTGGACGCCTTACTTCGTCTGAGCAGTTGTAATAGGTTGATAGCCTTTGTTCACGTGAACCTGGGAGTGGGACAAAACGCCGGTTACTTTAACAATGAGTGAAATCTATGCTGGGAGAGTTGGTTGAGTGAGTAACTGGCTGGTGGTGTGTGGAGGTGCGTCGCTGGTCAGAGGGGATGGGGAGTCTTTTCGCCTGTTGCACACTATTCCGTCCACCTAGCTACTGGCTCACATCCCAGGTCCATATGCTGGTACTCCATGTGGTGAAAGTTATATAAGGTATGAACAGTTTCTCGTTACAGTTTCCTTTATAATTAAAATAATAAGTGTTCGCTGAATGACAATGACTAACCTGTCATTAGTAGTATCCTCGTGTTGCAAACTAAAGGACGTCGACTATTATCGACAGTGATAGAATGCTTTGCAGCAAACTAATAT
>WWET01005113.1:18257-48982 GCA_011038615.1 Limnodynastes dumerilii
TTGTTAAATTTCTTCCTCTCAATTTCTTCTGTGACATGGCGGAGTAATATACATATAGAACGTAGCTTCTCTTCAAATGTGCAGTAAAAGATTGACAATTGGTGGGATGGCTGGGTTAGCCTTTCTCCAAAAGAAGAATTTCTGAAAATGAGAATTTAGTGGATTAAAGATTTACAACTTGTGAATGTATGCAGAGGTGTAATTCTATTTTTTTGTAACTTGAAGTGCCTTTTTCCTGCATGTTTTGGAGCGTTTTTTGTGTTATTTTGCCTGTTTTTTAAATTATACACGATTCATTGGGGGACAGAAATATGCACTTTATAAATCACGAGTGAAAATTTGAATTGTCTTTTTTATAGAATGTAAGTGGTTTTTAATGTGAAATGTAATAAAGGTGAAGCATTTAAAGAAATGACTTCTGGTTTTGTGCCTAAAGTAGACCTTTTTATTTTAATAAATCTTTTGGTCTTTTTACTCTTCAGTTGTTCCCAAACAGTAACAAAAGGACTACAGACTGCATTATGTAATGGGACTAGTAATGGAGCCAGCTTCTGCTCCAATTACAAATACTGTAATATACATGAGTAATAGCAGGCTGACCTAAACCAACCTGGGTTTGTGGGAATGTTAAATAAAATAAAATAAATAAATAAACTTCAGTCCTAGTAGAGAATTGATAATGGCTAAACTATGCAACAATTTGGATCTGGAACATAAATCCTTTAAAAAAATTAAAATAATATAAGAACAGTTGTCAGTCACTGCTTTTGTGTATTATAGCATATACAATGCATCTGGAAAGTATTCACAGCGCTTCACTTTTTCCACATTTTGTTATGTTACAGGCTTATACCAAAATGGAATAAATTTATTATTTCCCTCAAAATTCTACACACAATACCCTATAATGATAACGTGAGGTTTTTGGGTGATTTTTGCAAATTTATTAAAAATCAAAAAACAAAGAACTCACATGTACATAAGTATTCACAGCCTCTGCTCAATACTTTGATGCACTTTTGGCAGCAGTTATAGCCTCAAGTCTTTTTAAATATGATGCCACAAGTTTGGCACACCTATCTTTGGGCAGTATTGCCCGTTCCTTTTTGTAGCACCTCTCAAGCGCCGTCAGGTTGGATGGAAAGCCTCGGTGCACAGCCATTTTCAGATCTCTCCAGAGATCTTCAATCGGATTCAAGTCTGGGCTCTGGCTGGGTCACTCAAGGACATCCACAGAGTTGTCCTGAAGCCACTCCTTTGATATCTTGGCTGTGTGCTTAGGGTCGTTGTCCTACTGAAAGATGAACCGTAGCCCCAGTCTGTGGTCAAGAGTGCTCTGGAGCATGTTTTCATCCAGGATGTCTCTGTACATTGCTGCATTCATCTTTTCCTCTATATTAACTAGTCTCCCAGATCCTGCCGCTGCAAAGTAGCCCCACAGCATGATGCTGCCACCACCATGCTTCACTGTAGGGATGGTATTGGCCTGGTGATGAGCAGTGCCTGGTTTCCTTCAAACATAACGCCTGGCATTCACGCCAAAGAGCTTAATCTTTGTCTAATCAGACCAGAGAATTTTGTTTCTACTGGTCTGATTCCTTCAGATGCATTTTGGCAAACTTCAGGCGAGCTGCCATGTGCTTTTTTACTAAGGAGTGGCTTCCGTCTGGCCACTCTACCATACAGGCCTGATTGGTGGATTGGATGGTTATCCTTCTGAAAGGTTCTCTCCACAGAGGAATGCTGCAGCTCTGACAGAGTGACCATCGGGTTTTTGGATACTTCCCTGACTAGGGCCCTTCTCCCCTGATCACTCAGTTTAGACGGCCAGCCAGCTCTAGGAAGAGTCCTGGTGGTTCTGAACTTTTTCCATTCATGGATGATGGAGGACACTGTGCTCATTGGGGCCTTCAAAGCAGCAGATATTTTTCTGTACCCTTCCCCCAGATTTGTGCCTTGAGACAATCCTGTCTCTGAGCTCTACAGACAATTCCTTTGACTTCATGCTTGGTTTGTGCTTTGACATGCACTGTCAAGTGTGGGACCTTATATAGACAGGTGTCAATCAACAGAATTTACCACAGGTGGACTCAATTAAGATGTAGGAACATCTCAAGGATGATCAGTGGAAACAGGATGCACCTGAGCTCAATTTTGAGCTTCATTGTAAAGACTGTGAATACTTATGTATGTGTGATTTCTTGGTTTTTGGCTTTTAATTTGCAAAAATCTCAAAAAAAAACAAAAAAAAACTTTCACGTTGTAATTACAGAGTATTGTGTGTAGAATTTTGAGGGGGAAAAATTAATTTGACATTTTGGAATAAGGCTGTAACATAACAAAATGTGGAAAAAGGGACGCGCTGTGAATACTTTCCGGATGCACTATTTCTGAATGTAACTAGTTTTATACCCAGTTTAAGATAAGAAAACACATGCCAGCCAAATTGACACCCTGCTAATAATGTTCAGGGCCAAGTAACTTGTTGGTGTCCGTAACTTTCACTTGCCTTACATGTCATCCTTTGCTGCTCTGTGCTGGTTCTCTGGATGACGCTGTCATGAAAGATTACACTAAAATCACATCAGTGCTGTCTATCATGGAGGAGGAAGACCATATTCTAAAGGTAAGTGAATGTCAAAGAGGATTTTGGATGGTGGAACGACGGCAGAGGATCGCAAAACTTTTGAGAAAGGAGAGCATCCGAAACGCATCAAGTGGTTACTAGACATCACCTGGTGTTCCGTTCGAGGACTTACGCCACAGGCACCAGAGCTTCCATTCTGAGCACGTCGTACCTTTGCGATCCTCTGCCCTCGTTCCACCATCCAGCCCGTCCTCGCTGCCCGCTGTGGAGACGTCCCCACGGGCGAGAAAGACTTGCTGCTATTGGTGTTCTCTGGAGACTGGGGTATGGGTAGTTCTGTCTGTTACACCTAAGCAATGTTTTCTGTCTGTTTAATTGTTTTATGATGTTTTAATACCCAGTAAAAGTTTGTTTTAATTATACATTCTTTTGGGTTATTTTTACACGTTAAGGGACCTGTCAAAGGTATTTTCTGTGTTAGTCTGGCGGTTCTTCCGTTAACTACAATTAGATCTTAATCGCACTGCATTCAATATTTATGAGGTGCATCATTTTAGCTTTTGAGAAATACAGAAGTTGATATGATTTATTAATCTCTCTTTCTCTGTTTTGTGTTTTTTCCCCAAAACTTTTGCAGCCTTAAATGAGGTGCCTAAATAGCACATTTTGGTACCTCATGGGTTGGGTTGTAACAAAATGTGGTGCCTAAACAGCACATTTTGGTACCTCATGGGTTGGGTTGTAACTAAATGTGGTGCTACTGGGGTGCAAGGAGAAAGGTGGGCACAGCTGAGCTTTAGCACTGATCTCCTGAATCTACTGAATGGCAGTAACAGCTGATGAGCAGCAGGTATTTAAGGTATTTACATTTTACAGTAGGGGTGTGTTAACTTTACATTCTATCCAGACTTCTGTGATGTCCTTGCTCTAGTGTAGGGCCAGCTTAAGGATATATATCTGGGATCTGGCTTCAGATTCATGTATCGTGAATCTGGATCCAGGTCAAATATAGGAACTGTAGAGCAGGGTCACATACTAAAAGTATGTGAAAGAGGTGCTTTCCCAGGGTCCAAAGCTGCAGGGTACCCAAATAAATATTTACATTTAATTTGGTTATGAGTTAATTGTTATTGGTGCTAGTTTTCCTTTTTGTCCATTACATAAAGAGCTCTACTAGTGTTATGTATTATAGCTTTTCGTTTGATATGTAGTGTTTTTCACATTAAAAATGACATTATTCCCTATTTTTAGGACTATGATTAGAACAATATATTAAAAAGGACTCCAAGTTATTAAAAAAATTATGGAATTAAGTGTTCACTTTACTTGTACCATTTTCCAGCAGGTGCAAATCAGATCCATTCCAGTTTGCAGACCATAGGAGATTATTCAGATATGCTCATAAAATCAACATTATCCATAGCGTATCATAAATAAGATTTGAGTTTTATTAGAGAGTCCCTCAAATCGTCCAGTCTGAATTCAAATTACTGATCTTCGTTTAAAACGCTACTTGTTTTAAACACTTAATATAACTGTACTTTGATATGCTGTCGTTAGTAAACTGGAGGCATCTTGTACCTTGTTGTAATAAAAGAGGTAAAAGAAGTTTGCTGTATTCTTCAATTTAAAAATGGGGCTTACTTGGAAAAGTGAAAAACTTTTAGCTATTAAGACTGTGGTTAGTAACGATATCAGGATACTATTATGAGCCAAGAAACTCAGCAGTGTAGAAAATGTACAATGGTATGTTCTATTATATTTACTTCCTGAACTGAAAATGGAGCCAACAAAAATTAACCCTTAATTCTAAAATGTACAGTTGTACCAAATATTAGTTTTCTTTTTCTGCTATCCCTTTAGTTTATTATCTTGTATATTAATTAATGGTTAGGTTATTTGGAAAAGCTTTGGAACACATTAATGTTCATTCCTTTAAGAAAAAAAATATCCTGCTACAGCCTTTTCTGTCACCTAAGCTGCCTCTACATATTTTACATTTGTTAAAAATACAAAGCAAGTACTACACCCATATTCATTCCACAGAAGTGCACAGAGGCACAAGTCACAGCAGGCACTGCTCTTATCACACAGATATTTACTGTATTGCTAGCTAAAGCAAACAATACATGACATTTTGCATTTCATAACTGGGTTGTTTATGTGCAATCTGTGATGTCATTTCCACTGCACCAATCCCATTTTCGACCCTGATACTGCGGACTACTTGCACCAAATGCAACTCTGGATTCATAAGTATAGCAAGTTGTATACAGACACCTTACAACCAGTGCAAGGTACATTTCCATATACAGTGCTGATTCCCAGGGATCCAAATGCAACTGCATGGTAAATCACTGTTCTATTTACAGAAAATGGTGGTAATACTTTCTATAACCACCTCATTGACAATGTGAATGCACAAAAAAAAACCGTCATGTAGAAATCAGTATCAATTTAAATTGAATGAAAAAATAATTTTTCAAATCAACATACAGCACAATATATAGGTAGCATTCCAATACCTGGGTTGAGTTCAGAAGGTAAAATACTACTCCAATGGACTGATATAGTATGTGGATTGTCAGACATCAGAAGTACCTGGACTTGCCCTGGAATTGGTGCAAAGCCATAAACTGTGCATATATATAAGGCTGCCCTTACTGTACATTAATGTTTGTTCTGGGCATGTGCAGTGCAAACATATACAGCGGTACACAACATGGGCTGGATCCAGACTTAAGAAGGAGCTTGAAATTAAGGACCTGATTCACACTTCAGAAGCTTCTTAAAATAAGAACTTTAAAGTCACACCTGGGCTAAACCATGTTGATTTCAAGAGGAGTCAAGTTCATTGTATTCTTTGCATGCAGGAATACATCTTTGAATTGCTTATTGAAAATAGATACTGACCAGCTTTACTATTACACTGTCATACCCTCCAACTGTACCGATTTAGCCGGTACAATACAGTTTTTTAACGGTCTGTACCGGCAGAAGAGGCTGTACCGACTTGTACCGATAATGGTACAGTCAGTGGTCAGCCAAAAAACTTTCCATACTTACCCTGGCACAAGAGAGGCTGCAGAGGATCCTGGCGTCTGGCACTTTCTTTCTGTTTAGACTGCTGCGCTGCGGTCTAAACAGAAAGAAAATGTCAGGCGCTAGGATCCTCTGCGGTCGGGTCTGTCTGTGCACTGACGCTGACGGGGTGATGTCAGCTTCAGTGTGAGGAGTCTGCAAGAGCACGCGGCAGGTGAGTATTCTCTACAATAAAGTTTTTTTTTTTCTTTCTTTCTTTTTTTTCATAATTAGGAGGCGGGAGATACAGTGGACAAGCCGCAACCCCTTCATGGATACGCCCGCCAGGTGTACTGATTTTTAAGTAAAAAATGTTGGAGGGTATGCACTATTATTTAGACTTGGGCTGGGAAATATCCCCTCTCAACACTGTTTGCAAAAGATGAAATTTAACACCCCTGCAATCAACATGGTTTAGCCCAGGAGTGACTTTAAGTTCTTATTTTAAGAAGCTTCTTATGTGTGAATCAGGTCCTAGGAGAGGAAAGTTAATTCTGAGCTAAACCCTGTTGATTTAAGGGGTGTCATATTTCATCTTTTGCAAACAGTACTAGTGTTGAGAGGGGATATTTCCCAGCCCAAATCTAAATCAAATCAAGTTAATTGTATTCCTTGCATGAGATATATCTTTAAACTGCTTACTGCACACAGATACTGACCAGCTTTACTTTTACATGGTTATTTAGACTTAGGCGGGCAGGGTTGCCATCGGGCGACAGGCGGGCCTACTGTCCTGGGCCTAGACCTGATGGGGGCCCGCCTATACTTACCTAGCTCTGTAGCAGCAGGTATTGGCGTTATCCTACTGCTGATACTTGCTGTTCAAAGCTATCTAGTAGCCGACCAATGTGCAGGGAAGTTCTTCTCTGCACACCGGCCCGCTTCTAAAGCGTGCCTGCCGGGCTCTGCCCTATGTGACCTCTTCCATAGGGGTGGGGCCCTGCATGTGATGACGGCGGCCCTGAGGTCGGAAACATCACCTCTCAACTCTAATACTGTTTGCAACAGATGAAATATAACTCCCCTGAAATAAACATGGTTTAGCCCAGGAGTAACTTTCCTCTCTTATTTTGAAGCTTCTTCTTAAGTCCGGATCGAGCCCCATATTGGGATTACATCTGCCAGGACCTTTATTTCTAAAATGTATACAGGGCTAGTATAGCCACATTGGTATAGTTTAGGTACAAAGGAGAGCAGAGGTCACACAAACAGGAATACAGTGGTACAAAAATCGAACTATATCAATGAGTTAGAGCGGTATATCGCAGCAATAACCAAGTATGAAGCAATCAGGTAGGCAATACAGTAGAATGAAGAAAAACAATTAACGTTAAAATAAACGGACAAAGTAGGAATCTGGACGCAGATAGAATTCTGAGAGACAATAAATATCATTGAAAACTTCTGGTAAAAAACAGTTCAGTCACCAATTATACAATTAACAATAGCAACAGATATAAGGACAACTGGAGAATGGAATCCAACTCTGCATAGGCAAAGAAAAAGAGTAAACTGGTGTTACATGCTGCAGGAGAAATCCTAGCAGGGTTTGAAGTTCCCCTTCTGAGTTCATGTGTCTGGTTTCCCCCAGCTGTCTCTTAATTAAGTCTCCTTAGCCAGAACTTGTTGCTGATTGGTGGGAGGTCTTTTAAATAGTTGTGACTGGGGAAACTCGGGCGTCGGCTATAGAGTCTGTTTCTCAGTTCTGTGACTGGCTATTTATCTTGTGTTCCTAGTGCTTTCAGCCTAGTGATTTGACCATTGTTTGACCCACTTACCTGCCTTGATTCCTGCCTCAGTTCCCTTTGTGTATCCTTCCCTGGTTCTCACCCTTTATTGTACCTGCCTTCCCCGCTGTATCTTTTTGTCACTTGAGTACCTGCTTAATGTTACCTCTTCGGAGGCGCGTGTGTGTGTGTGTGTGCAAGCCCTGGTGCGTCTTGTCCATTCCCGTGAACAATCTTCTGTCCATCGTGCCGGGTTCTGTGTTTTCCGTAGTCCGTCGCAGTCCGGTTTCTTCCGGACTGGCTCTATTCCCGCTTACCTTACTGCTCCCTTCCCCTCAGTCTGGTATCCACTCCGGGTTTCCTCTTCTCTTCCTAGAGTCTGGTTCAACGGGGCATGACCAGGCTATTGGGATGCAGCCAAACCCATCCCCACCATCAGGGGCTCTGGTCAAAACCGCCCAATAGCAAAGATACCGGGCCCCGGCAGTCGACGCGGTCACTACCTCTCTCTCCTCCATGGCCGCCTCGGTACTCTCCAAGGTAATCCCAGGGCACCACTCCAGTACACCATCTTCTCCTTGACCACCCCGGTACTCTGCCAGGTAAACCCGGGGTCTCGTAACATTATAGCTGACCGATACATAGACCTCATGGATCCAGGTACCACTGAGGCCATCAGAGCACTGATCACTCAAGTGTCTAATCTGGGTCAGGTGATCCATGACCTCACCGCTAATGTAAATCATCAGGACCAAGCCATTGCTGCGCTCAGTGCTCCTCAAGTCGCTGCTCCTCCTGCCACCCCTGTGGACACAGTAACAGATGTGAAAGTTCCACTTCCTGACCGGTTTTCCGGGGACCGATGTCAATTCCAGACTTTCAAGGAAAGCTGCAAATTGCTTTTCCAGTTAAGTCCCACCTCTTCCAATAATGAGCGGCAATGGGTAGGCCTGATCTGTACCCTCCCGCAGGGAGATCCTCAGTCCTGGGCCTTCGGCCTGCCCCTGGATGACCCCGCACGGCAATCCGTAGATGCCTTCTTCAAGTCCTTGGGGTTGCTGTATGATGATCCCGACAGGGCTGCCACCGCAGAAGCTAAACTCCGTGTCATTCACCAAGATCGCCGAACCACTGAGGAATATGCTGCTGAATTCCGCAGATGGGCCACAGATTGTAAATGGAACGACCCTGCCTTGCGTTCCCTGTTTCGCCTAGGTCTGTCAGATCCTGTTAAGGATGCCTTGGTGCAGTACCCTGTGGCTGAGTCTTTGGAGGGCCTTATGCGCCTGGCCATCAACCTAGATCGGTGCCTTAAGGAGTGGGCGGCGGAACGGGGCTCTTGTCTGCGCTCTGATCCTGTCCTCGCTAACCTTGATGTCCATGTGGAAGATGAGCTGATGCAGCTGGGATCCTACCATATAAGCCAACAGGAGAGGCTCCGTAGGCGCACCTTGGGACTCTGCGTCTATTGTGGTGGCAAAAGACACACAGAGCTAATCACTGCCCTAAGAAGCTACTGCCTTCAGGAAAATGCTTACTCCAGCCGGAGGAGGAAGAGCTCCGACTGGGATTCTCACTTTTCTCTTCTCAAAATGCCTTGATTGTTCCTGTCTCTCTATGCACCCCAAGGACCAAGATCCAGATGACTGCGTTTGTAGACAGCAGGGCCGCTGGGAACTTCATGGACAACAAGCTTGCTTTGGAGCTAGGGGTCCTTATCAAACCCTTGGACCTCCCTGTGACTGCTTGCGGTCTAGATGGGAGGCCTTTGATAGATGGACGAAAACAGACTTGCACAGCGCCTATTCATATCTCATCATCTCATGTCCATCTGTTGGAATCATCCTAGGGCACCCTTGGCTCCAGAAACACAACTCTGTTATTGACTGGGATAAAGGGGACATTATTCGTTGGGGCCCAGTCTGCTCCACGGTCTGCTTGACTCTGCCCATCAGAAGTGTTATCCCAATCCCGGAAGGTCTGCCTGTACAGTATACGGAATATGCTGAAGTATTCTGCAAGAAAAGTGCAGACCATTTGCCTCCCCATAGACCTTATGATTGCGCTATTGACTTGATTCCAGGTTCCAAGTTACCCAAAGGGAGGCTATTCTCCTTGGCTAGGCCAGAAACACAAGCCATGGAGGAATATATCAAAGAAAATCTTGAAAAAGGGTTCATACGTCCCTCTATGTCCCGGGTAGGGGCCGTATTTTTCTTTGTTGCTAAAAAAGATGGTTCTCTCCAGCCCTGCATTGACTATCGGGGACTTAACAAGATCACCATACGTAATTCGTACCCACTCCCATAATTACAGACTTATTTGATCAACTAAAAGAAGCTAAGATTTACACCAAGATTGACCTGCGGAGAGCATACAATTTGATGCGAATACGGGAAGGTGACAAATGGAAGACCGCTTTTAATACATACTCTGGACACTATGAGTACCTGGTTATGCCTTTCAGCCTGTGCAATGCTCATTAACGACATCCTTCGTGACCTTCTGGGGAAATTCATTGTGGTATACCTAGATGACATCCTCATATACTCACCCTACTTAAAGGTTGACATCCTCATATACTCACCCAACTTAAAGGTTCATCAGGAGCATGTTCGCCAAGTCCTCGGGAAGTTGCGAGATAATCATCTGTTTGCCAAGTTGGAGAAGTGTGAATTTGAGGTCCAGAAGGTCACCTTCCTTGGCTACATCATCTCCCCGCAGGGATTCTCAATGGATCCAGATAAGGTTAAAGCCATTGTGGAGTGGGTACAACCTGAAAACCTGAAAGCAGTCCAAAGGTTCCAAGGCTTTGTTAATTACTACAGACGGTTTATGAGGAACTTTTCTTGTATCATCGCCCCAATTTCTGACTTAACTAAAAAAGGGGCAGATCCTGGAAGGTGGACCCAGATCACCAAGCAATTGTTCCAGGATCTAAAGACTGCATTCTTTACCACCTCTGTCCTTCGCCATCTCAATCCAGGGCTACCTTTCGTGGTTGAGGTAGATGTATCAGACGTAGGAGCAGGGTCAGTTCTTTCTCAAAGAGACCCTAAAGATTCCAGGCTACATCCCTGTGCCTTCTTTTCTAAAAAATTTTCTGCAGCAGAGCATAACTATGATGTTGGCAACCGTGAACTGTTGGCCATCAAAATGGCTTTTGAGGAGTGGTGACACTGGTTGGAAGGGTCATGTCACACCATAACAGTATATATCGATCACAAGAATCTTGCATACATCAAATCTGCTAAACGTCTGAATCCTTGACAGGCAAGATGGGCATTGTTTTTTTTTTACAAGATTTAACTTCGTTATTACCTACAAACCTGGTTCCTTGAACAAAAAAGCTGATGCCTTGTCTAGATCCATCCTTCCAGTTCAGGAACCGGCCACTGCTCCCCAACCAGTCATTCCATCCCAGTCTATCCTATTAGGCCTCACCCAAGATTTACAAGTTCAGATTATGGAGGCACAGGGATCAAGTCCGCCAGATAAACCTAGTCATCGACTATTTGTTCCTGAGCATCTAAAGAAGGCGACCTTGTTGGAACACCACATTCCCAAAACAGCAGGTCACCTTGGTATCCAGAAAACTAAGGAGTTATTATCCAGGACTGTATGGTGGCCTTTTCTGGCCAAAGACACTGAGGAATTTGTGAAGGCATGTGATATTTGTGCCAGAAACAAGACTACTAGAAGATCTCCACCAGGTCCTCTTCTTCCCCTTCAGATTCCCAAGTGTCCATGGACATATCTATCCATGGACTTTATAACTGACCTTCCTATTTCATCTGGATTTAGACCATTTGGGTGGTGGTAAATCGTTTTTCCAAAATGGCACATTTTGTGCCACTAAAAAATTTACCTAATGCTCAGGCCCTGTCCTCTCTGTTCGCCAAACATATTGTAAGACTTCACGGACTTCCTACTGATATTGTTTCTGACCGTGGCCCTCAGTTTATTGCTAAGTTCTGGAAAGTGTTCTGCAGATGCCTCAATATTCAGATCAGTTTGTCATCATTGTACCATCCACAAAGTAATGGCCAAACTGAAAGGGTGAACCAATCCTTGGAACAGTTCCTGCGTTTATTCACCTCAAAGTTTCAAGACAACTGGTGTGACAATATACCATGGGCAAAATTTGCATATAACAACTCTTATCACTTTTCCTCCAAAGTCTCCCCATTCTTCTGTCTTCAAGGATTCCATCCCAGAGCTAACTCTTTGTTCATGCCTGACACCGATCAAGCACTGAGGGCCACAAACAGATTAAGAGTCATTTGGAGGAAGGTGAACAAGGCATTACAGAACACTACATTCCGGTTATAGAACAGAGAGGACAGGCACAGGAAACCAGTAACTTTCAAGGTGGGAGATAAAGTTTGGCTTTCAACTAAAAACATCAGAATAAAACAACCTTCTACCAAACTGGGACCATGCTTTATTGGTCCATTAACAAATCATAAGAAAACTAAACCCGGTGGCGTTCAGACTACAGCTAACCAGAAACCTGCGTATTCCTAACACCTTCCATGCCTCTCTTCTGAAACCTGTACATACGTCCAGAAAGTTTGGACTGATTGCACCTACTAAACCACCTCCAGTAATCATTGATGGCCATGAGGAATATGTGGTAGAAGATCTGACCGTTGTTTGACCCACTTACCTGCCTTGATTCCTGCCTTAGTTCCCTTTGTGTATCCTTCCCTGGTTCTCACTCTTTATTGTACCTACCTTTATTGTACCTACCTTCCCCACCTCTGGATTAGGACTAGAGTGAGAAGAAACTAGATAAAGTATGATTAAATTGCAAAAAACAAAGTCAACATTTTTTGGTGAAAAATGGATCTTTACATTATAAGGGGGTGATGTGTGTGGGTCGGCAGTAAGAACTTTTGCCAAAGGGCCATTTTCTAACAGGGATTTCCGAAGTGCCTCTGAAATCGATTGCTCCTGCCCCGCCGAAGACAAGCAATTGATCAGTATTTATCCTTATCCTAATCCTCACTCTAACACTCCCCTTCCATTACCCTAATCTGGGATGCAGTCTCCAGTATGAAAATGCTGTTGCCAAAATAGAGACAGCTGAAAGCTAATTTTTGACTATATTTTTATTTTTAAAATAGTACTAATTAGAAGATTTTATTAATGAATGTGTAAGTATGTCGAATTTATTTTTCAGCATACTTGCCTATTCATTAATTCCAAAAGTGCTGCCGCAGGGCCGTCACACTGCTGCAGATGCTGCTGTAGACCTACCGCGACAGACTGGACAGGTGAGTATTATAACGGAGTCTATGAGGAGTCTTAGGGTTAGGCTGAGGGGAAGGCAGTCTTAGGGTCTGGTTGCAGGTAGGGAAGCCTTAGTGTCAGTCTGCAGGGAAGGGAATCTTAGGGTAAGGCTATGGGGAAGAAAGTCTTAGGGTCATGATGTAGAGAAGGGAGTCTTAGAATCAGGCTGTGGGGAAGGGAGGGTTAGGTTTAGGGTAATGGAAGAAGAGGGTTAGGGTAAGAATTAGGATAAGGATTGCGATAGGATAAATATTTACCCCCTGCCGCTATCAATATCATAGCCAATTTGAAATTGGCTGGTATAAAACATCCCTTTTGGGAAAGGGCTTTTCTTGCTGCTGACCCACACACCCCTAACCCTAACCCTCTCCTCCCTGCAGCCTGACCCTGACTCCCTTCCCCACAGCCTGATCCTAAGACTCCTTTCCTCACAGCCTGACCCTTACCCTCCCTTCCCTGCAGCCTAACCCTTGGATGCACCTCCCCGCAGCCTAACTTTAACACTCCCCTCCCCTCCCCACAGCCTAATCCTAAGACTCCCCTTATAGACTAATTTGTCTAGTGCGGTGGGTTTCAGAAAGCCAATGAATGGGTAAGTATATCAAATTCGCCATACTTACCCATTCATTAGGAAAAACTTCTATTTAACGAGCTTTAGGCTGTCTGTACTTCGGAAATATAATTTTCATTCCAGAGAATGCATCCAGGCTAACATGACATGGCTTTATTGAACTACAGCTCTGCTTTGAGCAATGAAAGCAGGAGGCATCAGCAAATGCCAGAGTTGCTGTAATAAAATAAAATTAGAATCCAGTATTACAAGTCTTAGCGCTGAGTCACTCTTTGGCACCTGCTCTAAACCAAAGCAATGACTGTCAGCTACAAAATCTACATAAAAGTTCTGCTTTAATTCTGGGAGATAGATTTAATTAGATAAGTATTTATTAAAATTAATACTGTCATGAAGATGCCATATACTCATATTTTATTTGACATAATAGAAAAGGTTCTATTTATTTATTAATTGTTAAGGGTTTTTTTTTATATGAAATATTTAGCTAGGTTTACTAGTTTTATCTAAAAAAAGAATGTTGTGACCATTGTGTGGAGGTACTGAAATTATAGTACTATTGTACAGAATAGATATAGGTTTATTTACCCAAAAATGAAAGATTATATTTTTGCTAAAACAGCACAAATTACAGTCATGGGGGTAGATCCAGAACTACGTTTGCCGTACGTTTACTCGCGTAGCGTATTTACGCGTGCATACCTAATATACACTTCCCTTGGCACACCCCTTGAATGTACGTATTTTGTCAAGATACGCTTTTCAAACCCTACCTTAACTTTTGCCAACGTGACCGCAGTGATCCGCACACGTACGTATGGGCAACACGTATTTACGCAGCTAAGCACGCCCATAATGTACAATGTAAATACAAACCCCCACCTACATAGCGTATTTCAGACGTATTTTGGACCCACAGGTAAGTATTTACGTAACCCATACGCGAATGGCCCTTACGTTCACAATTACGCTACGTTACTGAGCATATTTTCTTTGCTGCGCATGCGCAGTACTTACCAAAAGGCAATTTTACATCTCCGCCACGCGTAAATTCGCTCACAAGCGTTGTTCTGGATCTGGCCCATTGTATGTGAACCACAAATTCACTAATTCCCTGTATATATTTGCTATAATTGTAGACAACAAGCAGACACAGCCCTGACAATAGGCAGATGATTAGAGTATGCACTCAGTAGCCTGGCACAAACCTTGATAGTCTACACAGAAGAGGGGAGTGAACTCCTGCCACAACCCTCTCTCATGTGTACTTTCGGTGACTTGCGCTGCCGTAAGTCACCTGCAGATATTTAATTTAAATGTCTTACAGAGTTTATGCAGCCAGAGGTAATGCACTGTCGGACGGATTTCCAGACATATGGAACTAAGCTACATACGCCTGGAGATCCAGTGCGGAGGTCAGAATCCGGTCACACTTAGGATAGCAATTACTTGCCTTAAATTACACAGTGCAATTATAAGCAAATGCGATTCAAGGATAGCAGCGGCTGCAGCTAACTCCACCCACACACTCGTGCGTGTCTTCCCGTGTGTAAGTATGCCGTACGTAGAAATAGGAAAGTACCTAGGATTTGGCCCTTGAAGCGTGAATTTGGGGACTTATTTTTAGAAGAGATTCATACAATTGTTTAGCAACGCAGATATTGCGGTTTTACTTTAATACATTTATTAACTAGCATGCCTTTGTATTTTTGGACTATAAATTAATTCTTTGAAGAAGTGGAAATAGAAGACAACTCTAACTGTGCCATGAGCAACCCCAAAAAAGGGAAAATAATAATAATAAAAAAAGATACACGCCTAAAATATAATCCCGCAAAAAGGATTTGCTGGGCATGATTGTTTTTACAATTTTCAATAAAATGTTTTTAAAAACTTATAGATGTAGCATAAATTACAAAACAACAGAAATTATGCATACTGGTTTAAATAAGTCGAGCATTTAAAAAAATAACAATAAAAAGTAACACTATTCCTGTATTGAAAATAAACACAAATAAGTGAAACAAAGGGTTACCTTGACATCGTTAAAAGTATTTTAGTAAATAGAAAAAATCCATAGCTTTAAGTAGGTGAGCCTTGTGTGTATTAATTAAACACACACGTGCATTGATTAAAATGACACAACAGCTGATGTCTGTGTGTAGCGTGTATGGATGCATGGACATACATATGGTACGACAGGCTTCAGCAACTTACAAGTGGTAAAGGGCTACATTAACTTTTCCGGTGCGTATGTTTTGCTCTGCAAACCACTCCTGCTTGTGACTGTCGTAACTCTGTTGGCACGCCAATCCTGTACATTAGTAGTTCGTTCGGAGTTCATTTGCATTAAGTGTCTTGCCCCTATAGCCACACATGTGGGACTAAATTGTTATTGTTATTTTTCCATTTTATTCTCCCTTTATCCCCAGGGGTAGGAAAGGTACCATATAGACCACCTACCACCTATCTTCAGCATCAACTGTTTTTAGTTATATTGTGACCGACACTTCCCACTTTGGGTCCCATGGCGCTTTGAGGACTAACCTCCTACTTATTGTTATTTCTATGTTTTCTTTGGAGATTGGGACATCCCTTGGAGGTTATCCTCAGCAGCAAAGTTTTTGATGCACTGATTCCCCTCTACATTTTTGCTATGCATGTGATAATTGTCCCGTGCCGGTGTGTGCATCAGTCGTAAGTCTGCCTCTGTGTGTGAGAATCAGTCGGCTATGTTTTATGTGCGTATATTTGGGTTCTGGGCATGTAGATTCCACACTTATGTGTGAATATGGTCCACAGTTGTTATAAGTAATAATTATTCATTGTGTGTTCAATGAATAACTCCAGTTAATTAATGCTTGTTTTTTTTCACTGTTACACATATTACAGCAGGGGTGGCCAGACTTTCGGATTTAGGGATCTACTCTAAATTTAAAAAATCTTTTGAGATCTACCATAGTCCAATATAATCATAACGCAATACTTTTTAAGGGGCTATGAGCCAAGGAACACATAAAACAAACTAAACAAACTATAATTTCCAGACTCCATGTTTGCCCCTTGTAATGTCCAGACTCTATGTCTGCCCCTTGTAATGTCCAGTCTCCATGTCTGCCCCTTGTAATGTCTAGCCACCATGTCTGCCCCTTGTAATGTCTACCCACCATGTCTGCCCCTTGTAATGTTCAGCCACCATCTCTGGCCCTTATAATATCCAGCTTCCATGTGTGCACCTTATAATGTCTAGCCTCCATGTGTGCCTCATATAATGTCCAGCCTCCATGGGTGCCCCTTATAATGTCTAGCCTCCATGTGTGCCCCTAATAATGTCCAGCCTCCCTGTGTGCCCCTTATATGCAGCCTCCATGTGTGCCCCTTATGTCCAGCCTACATGTGTGCCCCTTATGTTCAGCCTCAATGTCCGCCCCTTATGTCCAGCCTCCATGTCTACCTCTTATGTCCAGCCTCCATGATTGCCCCTTATGTCCAGCCTCCATTGTCTGCCCCTTTAAATGTCCAGCCTCCATTGTCTGCCCCTTTAAATGTCCAGCCTTCATTGTCTGCCCCTTTAAATGTCCAGCCTCCATTTTCTGCCCCTTATGTCCAGCCTTCATTATCTGCCCCTTATGTCCAGCTTTCATTATCTGCCCCTATATCCAGCCTCCATTATCTGCCCCTTATGTCTAGTCTCCATTGTCTTTCCTTATATCCAGCTTCCATTGTCTGCCCCTTATGTCCAGCCTCCATTGTCTGCCCTTATATCCAGCCACCATTGTCTGGCCCTTATGTCCAGCCTCCATTATCTGCCCCTTATGTCCTGCCTCCATTATCTGCCCCTTATGTCCAGCCTCCATTATCTGCCTTTTTAAATGTCCAGCCTCCATTGTCTGACCCCTTATGTCCAGCCTCCATATTCTGCTGTTATATCCAGCCTCCATTATCTGCCCCTCATGCCAGCCTCCATTGTCTACCCCTTTAAATGTTTAGCCTCCATTATCTACCCCTTATGTCCTGCCTCCATTATCTGCCCCTTATGTCCAGCCTCCATTATCTGCCCCTTATGTCCAGCCTCCATTGTTTGCCCTTATATCCAGCCTCCATTGTCTGCCCTTATGTCCAGCCTCCATTGTCTGCCCTTATGTCCAGCCTCCATTGTCTGCCCTTATATCCAGCCTCCATTGTCTGCCCTTATATCCAGCCTCCATTGTCTGCCCCTTATTTCCAATCTCTGTTACTCACCTTTTCTCTCTTCCTCCTTGGCTCTCCCTCTCTCTGCTGTTGCCTCTCTCAGTCTGCTGGTGGTCACGTGGTGCGATAGTGGTAACTCCTACGGGAGCCCTGTAGGACCATATCTGTTTGTAGAATGGCAGCATAGGTTCGGTCACTGCCATTCCAAGTAACAGGTTTGGAACTACAGTGTACTATGCAGTGTAAAGCCCTGTCGCATATACAGCGGCACGGGCTCTACAAAAAAAACCCCACAATTTCGTCCAGACAGATCAGACTTCACAAGTTGTAAAGTGGTAATCGGGACACTTGGGAGGCGTGATCGACTGTTTGGCCGCCCCTGTATTACAGTGTAGTATACATTGAAGAAACAATTAAAGATGATTAAAGAGCTTTCTTATGGGGGAAATAGTATATATTCTCTATAATAAAGCAAAATACTGATGAGTCTATGACTGAAATTCTGGTATTTCACATACCATCAACATAAGCATTGTTGCAAACAAAATACACCCCTTCATCACAACAGCATTCCTTGATGGCAGTGATCTCTTTTAATGTGCCCTCCCACACTACAAAAATTGTCCAGGAACGGTTTTGACATGACAAAGACTTCAAGGTGTTACCTTGGCCTCCAAATTCCAAGCTATGGAGGACTTATCTTATAGCTTACAGAACTAAAGTATCTGCTGCTAATGTTTTGGTGCCAGATACCACAGGACATTATCAGAGGTCTTGTGAAATTCCTGTCTTGATGAGCCATAGCTGTTTTGTGGCACAAGGAGCACATACACAATATTAGGGAGGTGATTTTAATGTTTAAGCTGACTGGAGTATATTGAAGCACAGTATGTTTTTTATTACCAAAGCATAAGCCATAGGCTACACACAAAATAGAAGATGCTTAGATCAATTTATAGGTAACAGGTGCATGAAAGGCAGCAACAGAAACAAAGCCATATGGTCCAGTTTAATATGAAACAATTCATAATATTTACTGTGCTGCAACATTATGATCTCTACTCTTTCACTCTTGGATGTATAGAAACACTGACAAATAACAAAAGATTACAGAGGTAGAGTACACGTATATAATATAAACATATGAAAAATATGAGTGCAAGCCTATTTATCTATATTATTAATATGTGTCTGAAAGACCATCACCACATTTGAAACAATGTAGAAACAGTCATCAGTCTTCTGAGTACATTTTCATTGTGTATTGATGTCACAATAGCTGGTGACCTTTATTTTAATCACGCTGTCTGATTCCATCTATGTATTTATTGGATTTCTGTGTCTTGTCACAATAATATATATATTATTGTAAATGACTCTTACAACTGCTGTTGTGCTCTTGGTGTAACAAAGAGTAACAAATACATAAGACATATAGGACCAGATCTAGACTTGTGTGCTGATTCCGTGCATTAGCCTTTGTTGCAGAATTTGCAATCCCAACTTCCCTGCACTCTTCTGTGCACGAAAGGGATTTCTGTGCACAGGATCCTACCTTAAATATTCCACACGCATCTCTGTGTGAGGAATACTGAATACTGAATTGCACATAGGGGCTTAGCTAATCTCTTACTGCACAATTTAAATACATATGCCCACCCACTATGTGTCTTGTACGCATGCTGAGCCAGAATTCTGCATCGGAATGCATCCGTCTGATGCAGAATTCCATGTACTACGCATGCATAGTGCATACAGGTGTGACAGACGGAAATCGCCTGTCGTTATTAAATCAGGACATAGAGCACATTAAGCATAGGGGGCCAGATCCTGACCTAATAGCGTCATGTCACTTACGGACGCCCTCCGGGTGTTACAAGATTTGTATTGAAATCAGTTCCATAGGAGCCCATTTGAGAACAAATGAGCTGCACTTTTCCTCCACCCGCTAAAGTGGGTGGGGGGAAGCATGTTAAGTGTACATTGTGGGGGGGACTCCCATACATGTGCGGATCATCAGTCGTACAAATTGGTTTAAGGCAGGCTTAGGCAGCTTATGCATGAGACGGGAATGACAGAGGGCATGCACCCCCCTCTCTCTCAGACGGACAGATCCACACACATACGGAAAGCATGTGGGGGGTCTGGATCCGGTCCAGGATCATTGTAGGTAATCATTTAAAGTAAAAATGTTGTGCATTTAACAAACCCAGGACAGTGAGTGAATGAGCTGCAATAGAAAAGGTATAAAGCAATATATGATGGAATGGATTTTTAATACTAGTAGCATGTGTCGGAAGGAAGAATTCTCAGGATTAACAGGTCTATTTATATTTTGTAGAAGTTTCATACCTTAAAGAATTGTGAGCCTTTGTGATGATCCTTCTAGATGCTGCAATGACTGACTTCATTACAGGAGCTGATTCCTGGGGTATCGCCAGGAACATGTAAGTCTTGTTTAACATTACAACCACCATCCTGAACTAAGCTATTGTTGAATTTTACAGCCTTACAATCCCTATAGGGATTGATGGCGACAGCAAGGTTTGTAGAAGCTGAGCCCAGCAATTGGAGATTTCTGTGGTTTTAGTAAAAGCTAGGAGGGTGGGAGAATGTGGATTGAAGTATCTGTACGTTTTTGTTTAATATACATGTACACTGCAATATATTTATGCTCACAGATGATAGAAAGATTTCATATCTTGTGTGTGTATAAAGTACACAAATATACGCACGTACGTGGCAAGGCAACACCCATGACACTTCCCTCACACGGACGGGTTTTCGGTGACTTAGGCGTCCATAGAGCAACCTTAAGTCTATGCGTGCAGTTACGTGCATATTTTCCTTCCGTACGAGCATACATCACAAACCGCGCCCATATTAGGTCTGCACACGGGCCCCTTCATTTCTAGAAATGCCCCTGTCGTACATGCTCAGTTACTCAGCCTAGTGCTGATGTCATAGCTGTAATTAACATCTATAGAAACAGCGCTACTATTTCTTTCCTTTACCTTCTCTAGTCTAGCAGTGATTAAGTTATCCAATTAAATAGGTTTGATTGACTTTGAAGATTGAAGACTTCTGTGTTGCTAATTTAAAAAAAGAAATTTGTTTGAAATATCACTACAATCCAAATATTTATGATATTTTCTAATTCGTACTGACAACTCTGACCATCCAGTATCTTTGTAGAGTATATAAGTAGAATTGATCTCACAGGTCCTTAGCTTTCTTCTATGACATACCAAAGGCATGCAAGTTTACATGACAATAGTTTTTCATGATATCACTTTTCAGAAGGAATAAAGTTTTGTTTCATTGAACTGTAAAGCTGGCCACACTCTAGCCACATCCCAGCGTGTGGCTGCCGATAAATGGGACGATTTTCCCCTGGGGAAAGGTCCCGATATCGGCACCATACACAGCAGAGCCTGGGGGCAATAATCTCTGCTATAGAGATTATTGGCTGGCTACAGTCTCTCTCTGATTGGCTGGGTCTCCTGTCAATCTTGATAGGAGACCCATTCAGCCAGCTTATTGGTTGGCTGCAAAAAAAAAAAAAAAGAAAAAATTCTCAATGGAAAAAAAAAAATCACACAGGCAGCTGCCGGGTGTCCTCTCTCCCTCTGTCTGGGCATACAGCCCTGTATACCCAGACAGAGGGAGAGAGGACACAGCGCTGCAGCCTGGCTCTGCAGCGCTCTGCCCTCTCTCCTTTTGTGTTAAATGTCTGTCCAGCAGTAATTTTACATAGAGGGAGAGAGGGCAGAGCACTAGGTACCTCCAAAAATCGCAGCTAGGGTCCGATTATCATTCAGGAATTCCAAAAGATGTGATAATCGGGCCCTAACGTTTTTGGATGGTTCTATCGCCGTTTGGAAAAAAAATCTGCACCATACACTAGAGCAATATTTGGCCCAATCCACGGTAATCGTGCGTTTGGGCCGATAATCGCTCCAGTGTGTGGCCAGCTTTAATGTACTAACAAACTTGTATATGTCTTATGGGCCTGATCCAGACCTACACTCGCAAGCGATCTTACGCTGGTCGTAATCGTAAAATAGGCAGAAAAAACGCACTGCGTATGTGCAGAGTGACAACTTCCGGTCGTACCAATGACCTTTTCGTAGCTGGCGATTCAGGCGTCCGTATTCTTTGCGTATTTTCCGACGACGGGGCGTGTTTATATTACGAAGTTAGTACAGACGCTGGAGTTAGGGAATGTAGACGGGGGGAGCCATTTAAATTGTACAGTATGAGCGTGCTTAGCCCGCTACGATCAGCGCGTCGCTACGAAAATTCGTACTGAAGCCGGGAAAAGTTAGGGTAGGGTTCAGCCGGCGTACGGAGGTAAAGGTAAGGGGGGTGTCATGGGAGTGAAAGTTTTTACGCTGAAGCGGTAATACGCTCCGCTCTCATGCATAGGTCTGGATCAGGCCCTGTGTCTCTATATATGTGGTATACCTGGGTTGCTGAATCACTGAGTCACTTGATGACATTGTTACTTGTCGTTTATACATATAAATAGTACTCCTAATTATGGATGGTGCCAAAATACAATAAAACAAAATTAAATGCTGCCAAGAAGAAAACACTAGACTAGTTTGTAAAACACTACTACATACACAGCATTTGTGATTTTACTGAAATCCCATAGCAGCTCACATGTTTTTCACATTACTGCATCCCCAGGCAGTAGTCTAAATTTAGAGCAGCACAGATGGTAGTTTTAGATCCAAAGCGACTGAGCCACAGAGAAGTCAAGAGGAAATATTGTAGCAAATGCAGTTATATATTTATTAAATAATTACCCACAATATGAAGCTTCCCTTTCACCAAAATGCACCGAGTGACAATTTATACTGGTTGTTAGAATAAATGCTGTGGTTTTTGAAATAACAGTGTCTAGCTTTATTATAATATTATTCCCCTGAGTGTCTGTCTGTACCACGGCTCATGTAGTTTTAACCCTTACATCTGATCAGAAAGATTTTATCTGCATCTAACTCTTCAATGTGTGCTATTAGCTGTAAGAGTTGTTGTATGCGTTCCAAGTTAAGAGAAATGTCGATGTACAGTTCTATGAAAAAAAAAATATGAAATGCATTGGCAATATCTGTAGTCTTATTCAGTATGGACATAAAGGAAACAGTCTTTATAGCTGTAACATATTTCTGAATTTTTGGATCTACTCATACTTGCCAGCAACTTGGTTTGGTTCTCTAGTACCCATAGTGACCTAGTTAAGTGCTTGCACTTAGTTACTCTTGGGCTAAACCATGTTGATTGCAGGGGAGTCATATTTCATCTTTTGCAAACAGTATTAGGCTGATCGTCCACTGGAAGCGTATTTGAGTGACTAACAATTGTAGCGACTATAGTCGACTTTGAGTCGGGCGACTAGGAGCGACTGGGTTAATTCAATTTGATAAAAAAAGGGATTCATTAGGAGAATTCCACGACCTGCATGGTGATTGGAAAAAGGATCCACAGAAAATTACCGAATAAGTAAATACTTTTTTTATTTTATTAAATCTGTGTTTTATTGAACCAAAAGCAAGGTAGGTATGAGGTTTTTCAAACGAAATAGTCTGAAAACATTTATCAAAAAGGAACAAAACACAAGATAAGGTGAAATTACAAAATACAAAGTATGAAAACACGTAAGTTGTAAAACACCCGTACCTTAAAAAACACGTTATTGTGTATTTGGAAAGTGTACGAAAAAATCTTGTATACCACCATCATTGGGGTCGGGGGGTACAGCATCGTTGAGTGTAGGTGGTTGATAAAGTGTTGGGGAGGGTGACAGTGATGCTATTGTTGATTGAACGGTCCAGGACGACGAATATGGAGATGTGTATGTAGATGTTGGAGGTGTGTCTTCATCAATAAAAACTTGCTGCAGCTTGTTCCGCCAATTTCCGATGAAGAGGGACGTTCTTCAGATACGGAAGAAGACTTTGCAAAAACTGTGCATCACTATCCGCCTTAGTGGCATTGCTGTCGGCAAATCACTTTAATTTTGCTCTTTCTATTTCCAGAAATTTTACGTCACAATTGCTGTTATCAATTTTTGGGCGCTTAGCCTGGGTGGTAACAGTAGTTTGAGGTCCCATTGTTGGTGGTTGAAGGGATGGGTTGGAAGTTTGCGGATTGATTGCACTGGTGCTTGGAGTTTCTGGAGAAGGTGAATTGACACCATGTCTGAAATTAACTTTGGAATCTTGTGAATTAACTTGTCCAGAAGCACTTTTTTGTGGAGATTTCACGTTTCCTTTCAGTTGTCTTGGTTCCGTAATATCAGATAATAACATCATTTGATCTAAGAACGGCCATGAGGACAGAGGTTCATTTGGTGCTTCGTTTCCAGACTTGAATGTTTTCCTGTATTCTTGTCAAAAAACATCACAAAGCCCCTTCCATTTCTTTTTCACTTCAACCACTGAAACATAAAACAAGATATAATTTGTCAGCATACTAATACACAACAAAATCGAGTTTATTGCAATTTATGTTTTATCAAACATGACAAACAGAAACCCCGGAAAAACACAAACCAGATTTACTTCACAAGTGCAAAATAGGGGAGTCAATGCCAGTTACATGATCAGAGACAAATTTCTTGCATATTTCTGTGAACAGGAACCGAGCAGTTGAAGGATTTTTTAGATTATAAATTAGCTATGATAACATAATATTTTATTAAATAATATATTGATAATATATAATGTAAATCATATTATATTATTACCTACCATTACTATTCATTTCTTCTGCAACTGTTGCCCACAGTTTTCGTTGAATATCACTACAGTGGTACCGCTTATCCCTCATGTCCCACAACGGTGTTTTATTGCGTACCACACTGTTTATTTTTTCATTATCCATGCTGTATGGGGAGAAGAAGAATGTGATGCATACAGAGCCGGATTAAGACTTCATGGGGCCCTAGGCAAGACAACCCCCAAAATCATAAAACCCACCAACGCAGCTTAAACACCCACCAATGCAGCTTAAACAACCCCAATGCAGCTTAAACACCCACCAATGCAGCTTAAACATCCTCAATGCAGCTTAAACACCCCCAATACAGCTTAAACACCCCCAATACAGCTTAAACACCCACCAATGCAGCTTAAACACCCTCAATGCAGCTTAAACACCCACCAATGCAGCTTAAACACTGTCAATGCAGCTTAAACACCCACCAATGCAGCTTAAACACCCCCTATGCAATATAAATATATTGCTGCCCAACACTATTAAAAAAATCTATCTATTAGAAAATTAAAAAAATAGATGCTTACCTGGTATTTTTTTTTTAAAGATGCCACGATGCTTCTCAAAACACAGGGGAAAGTGTGGGGTGCGTCGTGCGGCACTGGCATGACGTCGTGACGTATAGGCTACTGGAAGTGGCAAATCCAATTCCTGAGGGTTCAGTCGCTCGTCACCTTCTGTCACCGAAAGTCGGTCGTTTAAGGTCGCTTGCAGTGGACGCCATTCACCAAGGTTTTGTGCATTGGGATCAATCATTCAAATATGTGCGACTACGCGATACCTGTTAGTCGCTCAAATACGCTTCCAGTGGACGATCGGCCTTAGAGTTTAGAGGTGATGTTTCCTATACCAAGTCAAAATAACAGTGTGATAGTAAAGCTGGTCAGTATCTGTGTACAATAAGCAATTTAAAGATATATCCCTGCATGCAAAGAATACAATTAACTTGTCTCCCCCTGAAATCAACATGGTTTAGCCCAGGAGTAACTAAATTCAAGCACTTAACTAGGTCTGGATCCAGCCCAGTGTTAGTATCTATCCTTAGTATGATTGACTTCGATATATAATGGGAAAGTGCTGTAACAATTCTGAAATATAATGGTTATAAGCCTCGCTGAGCATATGAGATGAATGATTATATTTTCTGGCAATATTTGCTTTGCCATATCTGCTATCTGCCACCTAATGCACTTGTAAGTGCCATAAGGTACCTAAAAAGGGAGGAAGGTTAGGGGCAGGACAGGTGAGTTAGGTGTGGATCTGTCTGCCCATGGTCACTACCACAAGCAAAACTAATAAGAAACAAATAACCTTCAGACAAACACAAACAGAAAATACAACTCCAGCCTCCCCAGTATTTCTATTCATGTGTCTCCAGCTCCCAGTATCCACTATTATGTGTCTCCAGCTCCCAATATCCCCCATCATGTGTCTCCAGCTCCCAATATCCCCCATCATGTGTATCCAGCTCCCAATATCCCCCATCATGTGTCTCCAGCTCCCAATATCCCCCATCATTTGTCTTCAGCTCACAATATCCCCCATCATGTTTCTACAGCTCCCATTATCCCCCATCATGTTTCCAATATCCCTCATCATGTGTCTCTAGCTCCCAATATCCCCCAATCATGTGTTTTCAGCTCCCAGTATCCCCCATCTTGTGTCTACAGCTATCAATATCCCCCATTATGTGTCTTCAGCTACCAATATCCCCCATCATGTTTCTACAACTCCCAATATCCCCCATCATGTTCCCAATATCCCCCATCATGTGTCTCTAGCTCACAATATCCCCCATCATGTCTCTTCATTTCCCAGTATAATCATCATACATCTCCAGCTCCCCAGTATCCCACATCGTATGGCTCCAGGTCATGCTTCCCAGTATCACCCATTCAGTAGTGTCCAGCCTGTTTATATCTTAGCTATCTTCCGTCCGTGTCTCTCCTCTGCGCCGTCATCCAGCTCCTCTGTGTCTTCTGGCCGTAAAGCAATCTGCTTACTGTTCTTAACTGCTGTCGGTCGATGCAAAAGTTATAAGTGACAAGGGCTTTGCTATTAGCTGTCCTGTTTAACAGCTGCGGCGGCTGATAGCAGGTCTTTTTTCAACCATCGCTGGACCCCTCTGAGTTTGGGCCGCAAAACCATGCAGTGAGTTTTACATGCCTGTTTTATAGTTTCCATTTCCTTTTACAATATTTTTTTTTTTTTTTAAAGTGAAATATAATTAAAAAATGTTATAGTTATATACAGTATGAAACAATACTCATAATAATAAATAGATAGATAGATAGATAGATGTGATACATTATTATAAATATTACAAAATTAATTTTTATCAATTTATACCATTGATAATTACATACTTTAACCAAAAAAAAGCACACACTTGCAATACTCAATATAACAAGCTTGTAACAACATATTTAATAAATAACACAAAAAGAAGGGGGCGTAGCATGGAGCTAGCAAATATCCTGGAAAAAAGGGTCCCTGTGGTGTTGTGACCCGCTGGAGCAATTCTGTTACGTGCTGCCTTGCTCATTCTACCATGGGAGTGGTGGTGCAGTGCTCGAGGCTACAGAGGCTGATGGTGTTGCGGTCCTATGGTGTATCCCGGCTGGCAGACTTAATCCTGCTTATCAGTTGAATACTCTTCCTTGTTTCTATGGTCATTGGGCCAGATCCAGAGCTACGTTTCCTAGCGTAGCGTGCTTACAATGCACTCCCCTTGGCCGTACGTAGTTTAGCCGTGTTACGCTTTCCAAACCCTACCTTAACTGTTCCAAGCGTATCTCCTGACGACTGTAATGGCTGCGCGTACTTACACGCCTAAGCACACCCATACTGTACCATTTAAATGCCTCACCCCGCCCCCCCAAGCGTAATTACGGGTGTCCCATGGTTGGCACGCCACTTCGTTCGTAGTTACGCTGTTGATAGTAGTCTGGAATGTACGTTCAGAGTTACGTGTCGTAACATCTGCCTTGCGCATGCACAATACATGCAAAATAGCGTTTTTATGTCTCCGGCTACCGTACTTAGGTCTGGATCTACTCCATTGCTAGTTGATCCTGCTGGGCAGTTTTAAATGGACTTTTGGACATTACCTGCTTTCTACCCTGTTGCTTTTTTGGTAGCGGATTCAAATGTGGGGACTACCTTCATACTGGCATGTATGGGCTGTTCCCCTAGTAATGTTTTTTTTGTTAGTTAAGCCCCTCATAGCTGGATAGCTGCGTTAGTTTTGTTTTCTTGCTTATTCCACTAGAGGTGGACATTAAGTTGTAAAGCGAGTAATTGTATTTTAGGAGTCAGGTATCCCATAGTTAGGAATGGGCATACAGGGTGGGTTAGAAAGGTTTGAATGGATTGCTATTATATGGTTTATTATTGTTATTATGGTGTGCAAACTCAACTTGTCACTTTGTGATTGTCTAATATATATGTGTCATTTCTCTCATAGTATTTCACATGGCATCTTCTTGGGTTGGGGGGTGTTAAAGAATATTTGATGTTGTTATAAGATATTAATTAATTAATTATTAAATATAGTTTATCAATTGCAATAATATTGCGCAAAAGTTGCATAAATTGCATAGATCCGCAAATAAACAATGTCCAGATTGCAAATTGTGTTCCAACGCACAAAAAGAGTTTTACTAAGAAAATTTAACAATAATATACAGAAAATACAATAACAGAGCCAAAATACAGTTTATCTCACCAATCAACGCAGGCGCAGGAAACAGTCTGTCCAAGGCATCACTATAGAAACCTTCTCATTTTCTCCTTGCACAGACTGTTCTTTTATTTACATTTGAGACAAAAGAAACATGACATAACAGTTGTTCATTATGCTTTTTCCTCTAATTGGTGGATCTTTTGATCCTTGCTGAGATTGGCTGTTTCTCAATCCCACTTTGGCTCATCAGGAGGGTCAATTAGCATATTTTATTACCCTATCTCATCTTTAGACATTTTAAACAAAATCTATTTATGATTATAATGTGCAAGCGCAACTAGCAATATCATATTAAAATACATAGTTATTCTTAGAACATTATAATTTGTTTAAACAAATATACAGATTTATTAGACATCAATCAGGGGGTGGGGGGGAGGTGTCCTTTTTCACTTGGAATGTAAGGGGGTTAAATGAGCGAGTTAAGCACTCTTTAGTTAAACAATATAACTCTGATATTACATGTTTAGTAGAAACTCACCTTACTGGTAGCCACTTCCTCTCACTTAAATGCCCCTGGGTAGGTTGGGCTTATCATTCCCTATATGCAAATAGCTCTAGTTGTCTAATTTGGTTCAGGAGAATGTACAGTTTGTTTTAGAGCAGGCTTAGTTTGACCCTTATGACTGGTTTGTTTTTTTCCGCACAACCGTATATACTCTCCCATTAATAATACTGGGTATCCACATTCCCCCTCCATATAATACTAAGGAACTTGGTTGAGCCACAAAATCTCCAGGAACCGAGGTGGTGTGCTTAGAGGATTTTAATAATGTGCTGGATCAGGCTCTGCCAAACTGATTAATGAATTGGGATGGGTGAATCCATGGCATATGAGATTGAGTGTCCATTTTCCTGTCATTCAACTTCTCATCACACACTATGCCGAATAGATTTGGGTTTGATCTCTCAGACATGAGATATGAGTGTCACAATTTGAGATGAACGGTGACTCAGTAAGTAGCACTTGTGTCTCACAACGCTATGGTCATGAGTTAAATTCCCAGACTAGGCTTTATCTGTGTGGAGTTTGTATGTTCTCTTCGTCTGTGTGGGTTTTGTCCAGATGCCCCAGATCCTTCCCACATTCCAAAAACATGCTGGTCACTTATTTGTCTGCTTGATAAATTAATCCTAACGTGTGTGTGTGTGTGTGTGTGTGTGTGTGTGTGTGTGTGTGTGTGTGTGTGTATGTGTTAGAAACCTTAGTATGTAGCTCAAATGGGGCAGCGACTGATGTGAATGTAAAATATTTTCTGTAAAGCACAATGTAATCTGATAGTGCTATATAAAAACCAGTTAATAAATAAAAAACTAAATCAACTACCTGTTATTGTGGTTCAGCAACAAAGGTACTGGTGAAGGATTTAGGTCAGCGTAAGGCTATATCATTTATCTACGATACTCTTAATAGGTGGCGAGTACTCTGGCATGCCTGCTTGATAAATGAGTGCTAGATCTGGGTTCTCTGGATAGTTAAACCTGGAAACACATTGGTGGGTGTACATGTCTGCGCTTTCAACAAAGTCATTATTACGTCATGCATAGGATTTACCTCACTCCGCTGGGCTTAAAAAACTGGGTCTACGATCCTAATCAAATTGCCCCAAGAGAGTCTGACACTGATTTCTAGCATACATTAAGGGACTGTCCTTTTATATACTTCTTTTTGGAGAATGTCTGTGCCTGTGTCAGGACTACTGCTCAGGAACTCTTTCTGGTTGATCCTTTATTTGTGAATGTCGAAGAACTGTTTAATAGCATCATATATAAATATGTTCTTATTCTTTCCACACTGGCCAAGGTCATTATTGCCAGATCATAAATGACTCCTTATCCCCCCATTTTGCAATGTTGGATTGCTCTGGTAAATGATACTATAGACTATGTACGATACTAGTACACCCAGAGGAATACTGCAAAATATGGGCACGCTGATGTGACTTACCTTATGGCTTAATTCTGGAGGCACCGCTTTAATATGTTTTACATATCAGTTGGGTTTTGCTTTTTTTTTTCTATATTGTATACCTTATTATTATTCTAGCAATAATAATAAACTGCTAAAATAGGAGATTCATAATGCAACCTCTCAGAGCAATGTGTGCAAATGCTAGGAGCTTGGGAAATAAAAACCCTTAATTAATCGCAATAATGGCAAGGGATAATCTAGATATTGTGGGAATCACAGAATCATGGTGCAATGAAAATCATGGCTGGGACATAGCTATACCGGGTTATAATTTATTTAGAAAGGATAGAGTAGGAAAAATTGGGGGAGGAGTATTATTGTATGTTAGGGAAGGGTTAATTTCTCCTTTAATAGGGTGTATTAGAGAGAAAACTGAGGCACTTTGGTAACCATAGAAACCCAGGGTGTTATTCTTCGTACTGGAGTGATATATATAGGCCACCAGGGCAAGAGGAGGAAATGGACAATGTTCTATTACAAGACATTGCTAAATTGGCATTAAAAGGGGAGGTAATAATTATGGATGATTTCAATCTACCTGATGTAAACTGGGATAAGTCTTCAGCAAGCTCCACTAGAAGTGGGGACATTTTAAATTCATTACAGGGAGTGTCCCTTAAGCAACTGGTGAGAGAGCCCACTCGCAAAGAGGTCATCTTAGATTTGGTACTTACAAATGGTGACCGAATCTCAGAAGTAAGTGTGGGTGAGAACCTAGGATCCAGTGATCATCAAGCAGTATGGTTTAGTATAATGACTGGGAGAGAAGC
>WWET01005113.1:52611-62981 GCA_011038615.1 Limnodynastes dumerilii
CTCACTTTAGCAGGCAGAGGGTTGCAATACATTACACTGTTACTCCAGTGCAGCTAAACACATGCAAAACATATAGGCTCCACTAAGAAACATAAGTATGTGGTTTTTAGACATAGACATAGCGACTTTAAGACCTTTTTTTCCATTGAAGAGGGACTTGTTTTTGCAATAGTGTTAATTCTGTAATAAAATCTATGAGTCAGGAGTGTGAAATAGAGGATTGGTGTCTAATTATTGACTCTTCTAAAGTTAGTTTTAAATCTGTGCTCTTCAACAATAGCAATAAGTTTCCCAGTAGCTAATCTTGCTGATATAAAAGAGACATATGGGAGCACAAAACTCCTGGTAAATAAAATCAAATATGCAGAACACACATGGCATGTCCATGGTGACTTTAAAGCAATTTCTCTTTTGCTAGGGCTACAACTTGGTTTCACAAAGTACTGTTGTTTTCTTTGTGAGATGGACAGGCGAAACTAAAGAAATCTCTAAGTTCAGAATCAGTGGCCAAAGCAAACCTCACTAACCACAGGAAAGGAGAATGTTGTCAGTACACTACGTGTTGATCTTGAAAAAGTATATATACCTCCACTTGGTCTTATTAATAACTTAGCAACTGTGCAATGGATCAAAGTGGTCTTGGATATGTACATCTTTGTAGGATCTCTAATAAGAGAACTGATGCTCAGTGGGAGATATGATGGTCTTTTGAATCAGGCTGAAAAAGGTGCATGGGAGTCCTTCAAGAGCATTTGTTTTTTTAGGGAACCATAAATTAGACAATAACAATGAAATAGAGGATAATCTTTTAAAACATTCTAAATACATGGAATGTAACATATCTTTAAAAGTCTCTTTCTTGGACTCGCATCTGGATTTCTATCCAGCCAACCTTAAAGCAGTTAGCAATGAACATAGCGAATGGTTCCACCATGATATTTCCTAAATGGAAAAGCGGTATGATGGCATGTGGAGTTCAAGTATGCTTGCTGACTACTTTTGAACCCTTAAAAGGGATGCTACTGAGACAAAATACAACAGTTAATTCTATACATTTTAGTGTGTTAATCTTTTACTTTGTCTGTATTTTTAGTAAACATAATATTTTAAACTTTAATTTAGTCAAAATCCATCACAATGATTTGATTCAATATCACAGAATGTGTACACTCCCATATCACATATGTTGTGACAAAACAGGTCCACATCTTAGTAATTTGGTCTTATGAAATTCCTAAATATCATGATCAGCAATTGTACCATGTCAGATAAATGTGGGCCATGTGTACACATGTACGACATCTTGTCTGACTTTTCTTGCAGTCTTCTGTGAACCATATGCAAATATCTGTACAGTGTGTATGGAGTCACAAAAGTCAGTCGGCAAATAGGACTGGATCCAGCCTCACACAAAAAAGGAGTGTTTCCAAACGCTATGAATTGAATATGCTCATATTTTGCAAACACACATTATGTTCAGACAATAGATCTCCATACTGGAAGTCTTTCTGACAGCAGTACTGAATGAGATGGGATGTGGAAATCCATTCCGCTATGTGGAAAATTACTCTTACTTAAAATTTTACTTGGTGCGTCTTAAATTGAAAGCTGAAATTAAATGATTGAAATTCAAAATTCCCTATGATTTTTCACCAACAATTTTATTCTCACTGTCTCTTAGCCAAAGGTTTTAAAACTTCTGTGTGTGTGTAGCTGCTACAAGGGCTTGAGTAATACAAGGCTGAACATGCTACATGGATTTGAACCTTGTGCAAGAATATCTAATGCAATGTTTGCATTTTGCTGGTTTGCTTTGTGAGCACAACATTTATCAATAACTACACTCCTGAAGATCTGTCTGGTTTCATGTAATTATTTATTCATTCAAGCACTTTGTGTATTACATTTTGGCACAGACATACTTAGCTGTTAAATTGCTGGCACAGAAATGTGCTTTGTGAGCCAATTATATTAGGCATTGTTTTCAGATTAGATTTCTGTAATATTTACCCCACATATAACATTCACTGTACAGTGATAGCTTAAGAGTAACTATTGTAGAATCTATTAACCTGACTTTTAAAAATGATTTATTATTGTCAATTATTTTTAGTAGACATACAGGGCCGTATTCAGAGATCCGTATTATCGCCGTTTTCCGTGCGTATTTTTAAGTACGTTTCAACTGCGCATGCGAAGTAACTTTTTATATGCTGTTCATGTAGACTATACGCGCGGAAGTGCCTAGTGGACGGACTTGTGAAGCAGACGTGGGAAAATCCGCACGGAACTCCCATGAAAAATACGCATGGAGAAATTTACATAGAAATGGGTGGGGGGGGGCATTTAAATGAAGGGAAGTTAGCCCGATTACAACGATACACACGGACGGGCACACATACGCTCGGAAATGGCCACGGAATGTAAGGGCTTGTCTATGGAGGCGGGAGTCTCCGAGGCACGGATTAGAAAGGGGATTACTGGGGTTTTGGTGAGTGTAACTTGCTCCATCCATGTGTATATTTGCGGACCGATCGCCGGACAGATCTCTGAATACGGCCCACAAAGTAATTACATACACTGGGGCAGATCCAGAATAATGCTTGTGAGCGAATTCACGCGTGGCGGATACGTAAAATCGCATTATGGTAAGTACTGCGCATGCGCACAATAGAAAATACGCTCTGTAACGTAGCGTAAATGTGAACGTATGGGCCATTCACGTATGTGTTGCGTAAATCCTTACGTGTGGGCGTGCCAATTTTACGTGAGCCAAAAATATGTCCATTTTGTGGAAATGGGGAAATGTGCAAGTGATTCTTTGGCAGAGTGGAAGCTCATGAAAGGAGTACAGGAGCAGTGTGGCAATTTAAAAAATGCATTATTATTATAGCTCCGGCACCTCTGCATTTTTTGATCTTGCCACGGCGGAGACTGGCTCCTCCTCCTCTTCTTTGCTGCTCCTACTGCCATTCTGTCGCTAGGGGGCAGCCTTTTATTTAAATGATGATGTCAGAGGCCAGAGTGTAACTGACGTCATCATTTAAATAAAAGGTAAGTACACCCTGCCCGTCTATAGGACATTGTGGATTGATGCAATGTCCTATAGACGATACATAAGGGCAAGTGCTATCTATCACACAATAGACCAGTCAGCGTGTAAGGTAAAAGTGCTCAGTGCTCTATATGATCCAGTCACACAGCAGTATCCAGTCACAGTAGCAGGACTGAGGGTAAATTTCGGATGGAAAGTAAAGTTTTCATACTTGATTTTATCTCTTTCATTTCAACAGCATGAGCTAGTGATACTGAGGGAAACTTGATTTTGTGAAGAAGCAAAACTTTCAAGCTAACTTTATCAACTTAAGTCGATAGACGCCAATCCTCTGTTTTGTACTCGTGATAGTGCTTCCATTACAGTGTTAACATAATTGCAAAATGCAACTCCATCTTCAAGAAAAAAGTAACTCTTAAAGTCGCTTTGCAAATGACTTAAAACACACTTTGGTTTCTTTGTAGAAGAGATTCCTGACTTTCAAACTGGAGCCTAAAAGTTTTGTTTGCCATATAAATCTCAGAAAAAGTAATTGAGATCTCCTTGGGTAAGTAAATGCTGTCCAAGAGGCAAACAGAAAGCTTCAAAGTTTGGAACAAGATTTTTATGATTGTCACTATTCTCTACAGGTGCTATTTCTGATTTATCATAAGTTTGACCTCTTTCTGGAGGTTTTGTCACAGGCAAATGATCACTATGAGGCATAGACAGGTCTTTTAGCAGATAGTAAATATGGATATGTCACGGTGTGCTTGACTTAGAATTAATGCCTGAAATGTTTAATGTTCATTTTGCTTCCTTCCAAATCATTGGAACTGCGAAAATCATGCACCGGTAACCATCTGATTAACCTATGAGTTTGACACAAGTGATAAAACCAAATTGAGGGGCCAAATGTTTATTTTGGTCTACAACTTTGCACCCAAAGTAAAGCTCATACAGTTCTCTATAAGCGAAGTAAAACAACATTTCTGACATTTAAATGTGACCTCACCACAAAGGTAGCAAAAAGAGTCTGGACGGTTTCTAGGCAATGTGTACTTAGTCTTCTGTTTGTACAGAAGAGAAAACTAAGGGTCTGTATAGCAGCTTCCCACCAAAATCTAAGGACCGACCCACACAGAATCTGAAACACATGATACAGCAACAAGGAGGGATCAAAAACAGACTCTCCAAATGCACTCTAAACAACTTATATAACGTTATGTTTTGGTTTTTGAAGAGGACATTAACTTTTGGTGATATAATGGGCCTTATTCAATTCAACATGGAGCCCTCGTTATTTTGGTTGCAAAGCTAATTGGGCTTATAACCAGATATTACGGTAGCCAAAATTTGTGGATTTAATATGCACCTCTATTTTTTCAAGTCTCTTCTCTCTGTAACATCCCGTTATCCCCCCTGCACCATCCTGGCCCTCATAGATTGTGAGAAATCACAAGTACAAGTACATACTTACCTTGTGTGCACATAATTTTTTTTCTTAACTATGCCTACATCTCCACCACTTTGGACTTCTTTATAATCAATCAATTAATCAATGAGTCAATCAATCAATCAATCAATATGCTGATCTAACTCGCCCATGGTATTGTCCCCCATATAAAACTAAAAAACTTTAGACAGCCATTTTACATTTATATATATATTTTTTTTAAATACAGTAAAAATAATAAAAAAGTCACTTACCTGCTCACCCCAGTCTTGTAAGCTTTGAATCCGGGGTTTGGCCAAAATTAATCCAGTGTGGGTCGATGCAAAACATGTCCTGTTAGCTAGTTCTACTGTCATTGGGTCATATTTATACCCTCGGTCAGTTTCCATTAAATGTAGAATGGCTGGCTCTAAAGTTGATTAATTTTATATGGGGGTCAATACCATGGCATATCGGGCCCTGGATGGCAGGGCACGCTGGCGCTTGTGGTTCTCCAAGCGCCAGCATGCCCTGGTATCAATGGGCATGCTGGTGCTTGTAGCACTACAAGCATCAGCATGCCCTGTTAATTAAATATTAATTATTTATTTTACTAATTATATTTATTTTTAAACCTTCGGTGAGCTGCTCCTTCCGCTTACTTCCTGGGATGGTGTAAGCGTAAGGCTGTTAAGCCCTGCACGGAGTATTTAAATGAGAAAAACACCCCTTTTCTCATTTAAATATCATGGAACTCCCATTTCCACAGGTGCAGTGCTATCAGATGCAATCACAGATGGATGGGTACACTTGCGCCCATCTTTCTGTGCGCGCTCCTGATCTGAGCATGTGCAGTGCTCATTTTTGCTGCACTTCCGTCTGAAAAAAAGATGGAAGCGCAGCTCTGAATCTGGTCCAATGTCTTGTTTTGTAATATACTTTCATATTGTATTGTATTGCCGGTAGGGGACCTAGTGAAGTTATTAATGCTTGGAAAAGTCTTATAAAGGTAGAGTTGTGCTAATATATGTTGTTTTGGATACAAAGTAGGAAAAATAGGACTGCTTGATAGAGCCTTAAACACTATAAAAGCAAAAACAAAAGTAAAATTGAGAAAGATGGATAATTTTATTATTACCTATTATTGCTTCCATCTAAGCTCCGAGGCATGATATTTTTTTCTTATTAGCAACTGTTATTCTAAAAGCCACTGGAACACCAGGAGTTAGGTGTAGTCTTTGATCCACATTTTTAGCAGGGGACTGTTTTTATTAATAGATATTAAGATCAGTACTGTGACACTCCACAAGGACATTTTGTTCTCAATGACTTTCCTGGCAGTACAAATTATTCCTAGAACTCTACCCTGAAGTCCAAAATGGGATGGAGATTTAGAGTCGGATATTCTGGTTTCTGATGACACAAGCAATTGTGCTGTTTTTCAGTTATCACCTTGTAATTGACAGTTGAGGGTAACTCGTAATTTGTGTGATGCAGTGCGGTTACAATACATAATGTATACTGCAGTGGTTTCAGTAATATAAAAAGTAAAAATTGTGTATTCTTTAGTTCATGCTAAAGTCTAGTCAATAAAGCCACATAATGCATCAGAATTTTGCCAGCTGATCAGTGCTGAAAGAGGACCAGTATACATAGGTATGGTTTAGTTGTAAAACAATACAAATTCACTGTCTTCCATGTCCAAATGTCCATATTGCCACTTTTCAATTTTCACAATAACTTTGACCAAAAAACATTATTTGAGTTGGTGGCTGGCTCCTCCCCTACAGAGATATACAATTCTTCATGGCTGGTCATATATTTTTCTTATTGGCAACAACCTCACCTAATAATAAAAATGGTTATTATGGTATGTGATACCCATAATTATTAAGTGCTTGTATAATTAGTGCAGTGGGAGGAGCCTCAGCATGGTAGCACATAGAGCAAAGGCTCCTCAGATAAGCATCCATGTATGTCATAGACAGCACCACACTATCTGGGTAGAGCTTTTCTTGGTATCTGCTGGGCTGATGTTGTGAATGAGGTTATAGCGAAACCGAGAGAAGAACAATCTGGCAGAATAGGAAAGGAGAATATGAAGAGGGGACAGAGAATATGAGCCTTAACTTAATAAAAAAAAAAAAGGGTGCTGACCCACCACTGCACAGATCGATATTGGACAGGTTTGAAGTGTGGGTTAAAAATCAGATATACAGTGATGGTGTTCCAAAATAGCATCATTATATTAATAGATGTTCACTGCATAATGCAAGGGAGCGGCAGATGGGCCCAAAACATTTTATGTACCTGGGTTCACCACTCACTAGTTCTGCCACTGGGTTAGAGAGAGTTTCAAGGTACAATATGCTGTACATAATGAATATTATGCAGAGGTATCGTATAGAGGTTTTAGAGAATACAGGGTAATGTTGGACAAAACTGTGGGGGAGGGGGAAAGAGAATATAGGTGAGTGTGGAATGCTTAGTGGGGGAGTGGGAAAATATGGGAGAAAAATTTGCTGGACGGATCAGTGGGGGAAGGGGTTTGAAAGAATATGTGGCCTAAAGCGTATCTAAATAAAATGTCTTACCAATTACTGGGTCTTATTCAGACACTTAAAAGAAGAAAGTATTGGTCTACCCTGTCCCAAAAATATTATCTGGCTGCCCACTTCACACAAGCTGTACTATTACTTGTATACCAGGCTATGGGTAGACATTGAGGGGCATTTGCTGCATATGCACTTCCCCTATTTTTTTGCTTTGCCCCAAGTATCGTCTGCAAACATCACAGCTACCTCCAACTTCCATCATTATCATCACTGCATGGTTATCTGTCATCTATTGCTCATAGTAAATAATCATCACTGCAGTATCATCTATGTTGTTTAAAGTTCAACATCATCATCTGCAGCGTCATCTGTTAACTCTGCTGCTTAACATGCTTCAGCCTCACCAACTCAGCACATCCATGCTATTCAGTCAGCACTATTCATCATCCCAGCACATCCACGGTGTTAAGTCAGTGCTATTCACCATCCCAGCACATCTGTGCTATTCAGTAAGAGCAACTCATAATTTGAGCACATACATGCGGTTCAGTCAGTGCTATTCATCATCAGAGCACATCCGTGCTGTTTAGTCAGAGTATTCATCATCACAACACATTTGTGCTGCTCAGTCATTATTTCTCAACATTGCAGCACAACCTGCTACTTATTCTGAAATATCTATCTATTATCTAACATCTCTGCTGCTCAAACAGAACCACTCATCATCTCAGCACACCATTACTGCTCGGTCTGTATCTTATAAACCTTATAAACTTACCTTTAGGCCTGGCGGTCTTTCCACTGCATCTCCCTCTCGGACTTGGTCAATAAGAAAGACTTACCTAAGAACCCTTTTTATTTGATACAACCAACCTAAGGCCCATGACAGCAAGGAAACAAATGGATGTAGCTAAGGCTATCCCTCTGCACTTGAACAACCTACCATTACCTAGCAGGCAAACCAGCATCCTCCAATCCTTCAAACGATCCCTCAAAACCCACTTCTTCAGGCTAACCTACCCTTTCTACACCTAAGCTTACCTGCCCTCCCCTCTTCATCCTTGTGTCTCTTGTTTGTTCACCCCCTCCCACTTATCATGTTAGCTCTTATGAGCAGTGCCCTATGAATAATAAAATAAAATACATTAAATACATTCAATAAATTAAATACATTAAAAGTATTAATAAAAATAAATTTCCCACGCTGGCCATGGGTATAAATACTAACAGTAAATAAATCTAAACAATCCGGTGGCAATGTGAAACACCAGGGTTGAAAAATAACCCGGGTTGAAAAATAACCCTAGTCCTGGGAATTTGTCAAAAAACCCAGGTTTTTAGTGGCAATGTGAAAGGAGTATTAGATAACATATACAGTTGTGCAGGGGTACTGTCACTTTGTGAGTGCGTTTTTACTATAACTACACTGAAGATGAAATGGTAGCAGAATATCATTCACTGCAATAAACCTGTCAAAGGCCTTTATGGACATGAATGAAAGATATGCTAGTTGTATTGGACACGACTGCATTGTCTTGCTATAGACACTGGAGGCCAGATTTACTAAGCTGTGGGTTTGGAAAGTGGAGGTGTTGGCTATAGCAACCAGTGGCGTAACTAGTATGGGTTTTGTAGGGCATGTTTCCTGGGTGCTGATGGCTTTGGAGGCGCCATCGGTGCATCAGGTCGCATACCCAACAAAGCCCACCAACACCAGTGCACAAAAAGAAAGAATAAAACCCTCTTACCTTACTCTGTGAGTCTGAGAGCCTATAGGACACACTGCGAGATTAGTTCACTCTCACAGTGTGTCATGTGACCAGCGCTGTCTGGCTGAACACTGAGGGGAGGATGCTGCGCTGCAGTTGATCTCAGACTCACAGAGTAATGTAAGAAGGTTTTATTCTTTCTTTTCCTGGAGGGGGGTAGGGGTCGCATTTTGGACATTTGCCTTGGCCGCCATTTGGGCTAGTTACGCCCCTGATAGCAACCAATCAGATTCTAGCTCTCATTATCTTTTTGTATACTAGAGAATTTCATCTAAAATCTGATTGGTTGCTATGGGCAACATCTCCACTTTTTCTATCCCACAGTTTAGTAAATCTGTCCCTGGGGATTTGCATTGTTTTAACTTAACACAAGAACACAAGAATGCTAATCATATTTTATATTGTACATGTTATAACTGTTGCCTTTTGTACATTATTTTACTAGTGTCAGAAGAGTGAAACAACCAGTGTTGCAATCAATAAAGTGTATTCAACAGTACTGAAAACTACCACTTATGTCAGGGTTACCGACTCTTCCAGAATGTCCGGGAGACTCCCGAAATTCGGGCAGTACTCCCGGTATCCCAGGAGAGCCAGCAAATCTCCCGCAAGTGACTTGAGGCCCGTGGTTTCACTGAAACCACGGCCTCAAGTCCTGCCCCCCTGCCTAGCAACACTAGTATACTAGTGTTGCTAGGCACAGGAAGGGACTTGATGACACAATTTGCGGCATCAAGCCCCGTCCCGACCCCTATTTCAAGTCAAAACGGGCGAGTATGAGCCAGGGGGTGGAGCCTAATGACACGATTTGCATAAATTGCATCATTAAGCCCTGCCCCCTGCATGCGTCGCTAGCTTTTCTCCAGGATCTCCCGGAGGGAAGCTGCCAAAAGTCGGCAACCATGACTTATGTAAATGTGTTAACATTAATGTTTCAATAAAAAAAATATATATATATGGTCTGTGTTGTCACTATGTTGATGTCACATAGGAGCGAGGCACCACGGACTTGAATTAACAGCACCTGGCCTAGCTAATGTACAGCTCTTAGCAGCAAGTATCAGCAGTAGAATATCGCCGATACCTGCTGCTGCAGCAAAGGCAAGTATCGGTGGGCCCTATCAGCTCCGGGCCCAGGACAGTAGTCCTGTCTGTCCCCCCTGAAGACAGCCCTGTACATACATCAGATTTTAGCTTACATTCTCTAGTATGTAAAAGGAAAGTGAGAGCTAGAATCTGATTGGTTGCTACAGGCAACAACTCCACTTTTGCAAACCCGCAGCTTAGTAGCCCCCCAGCATCCCTCATAATATGTCCAGTACCCCAGTATCCCTCATCATATATCCAGTTCCCCCATTATCCCTCATCATATGTCCAGTACCCCAGTATCCCTCATCATATATCCAGTTCCCCCATTATCCCTCATCATATGTCCAGTACCCCAGTATCCCTCATCATATGTCCAGCTCCCCCAATATCCCTCATCATATGTCCAGCCCTCCAGCATCCCCCATCATGTGTCCTGTCCCCCCCAGCATCCCCCATCATGTGTCCTGTCCCCCATAGCATCCCTCATC
>WWET01005113.1:65359-75431 GCA_011038615.1 Limnodynastes dumerilii
CCCTGGGCGCATCTAACGAGGGTAAACAACTCCCTATAAACCTCCAAGACCCACAACCAACACAAAGCCTTACTGGGAGGATCAAAAACAGGTAGAAAATCCCCCCGTGCCCCCTGAAGGCGAGCAGCTACTCCTAGGTGCACCCAAGCTCCGAGGCCCCCCAAGACAAACACTTACCACTAACTTAAACTACTACCTTATCTAACCTTACATATTTTTTGTACACCGCAGATTTCCACCGCTCCAGTGCTTTTATCACCCTCAGCGACTTGCTATCTAGGGCGGCGGCAGTAGCTGCCCCGATCCGGAACGAGTGGGTACCATACAGGGAGGCACTCAGACCCAGTGCAGTCATGCACCGCTTCAACACATAGCTAAATTGATACTTTGTATCCCCTTTCACTTTTTCCCTATATAATTTTGCTAATTTTACCGGACACACAGACACATCCGGGTGCGATGTCAGAAAAACCCACCGACCTTTTCCTGTCTGGTCGGTTTTTGACCTGAGGACCTTGCAGGCTATCGAGCTGTCTTTTACAATTACATTTTAAGCTAAGATGCCAGAATTACTGCCTTTTTCCCAGCGGCCACCAGCTCGCTAACCTGGAAGGCCCTGAAAAATGCCCAGCAACCTGAAATAAACAATTCTCAAATTGTACCTCAGGAGTAATGGCCATAATTCTCCTTAACAATTCTAAATCAATAGGCCTTCTGATGTCATCGCCCCTAGGCTGCCTACAGGCCCACCCCTTTATGACCTTCCTAACCATCGGATGCTTAGTGATGTCATGCTGACCTTTTATGACTGAGAAGTAGGCTATCCCTGCTAACCCTGCATTCATACTAGCCCTGAATCTATCCGCCTCAAATTCCTGCCAAATCCATCCTAGCAAAAGCTCCACACAACCTTACCTTGGCTCTCTTTCTTCCCCATATAGTGGACCCACTCGGACCATGCACGGCTATAAACCCTCAATGTTGCCGGGGCCAGGGACGCATTCGCGAGGGTTTCTAGGCCGGATTCACGCCAAAGATGTAAAGGGCATGAAAGACCTGTGTCCTCGGCCTGAGGAGCCAGCTCCCTAAATTTACCACATTTCCGGCGTGAAAGCGCATCTGCAATCTGCAATCTTATTTTCAACCCCGGGTACGTGTTGGGCTCTAAAGGTAATATTATGCTGCAAACATTTCAACACAAGGAACCGCAACAGCCTAATGGCCGGAGGAGATGAGGCCCTCTGCCCGTTGATGGCCTGGACCACCCCCATATTGTCGCACCAGAACACTATGCTCCGATTATGAAGCTCCACTGACCAAAGTTCCACTGCGACGACAATGAGGGATAACTCAAAGACCAGCAAGTTGGCAGTAAGACCAATCTGACTCCATTCCATGGGCCATGGTGCGGCCACCATTGCCCCTGAAAATAGCCCCATATCCTATTGACCCAGCTGCGTCAGTGTAGAGCTGGAATTCCAAGTTAGATGCAACTGGGGCCTGCCAAATGCACGTTCCATTGAAATCTGACAAGAAAGTGACCCAAACTGCCATGTTATCCCGAATTTCACATGAGACTGTCACAAAGTGATGCTACAATCTCACGCCCACCGTTGCTTGTTCTAAACGCCTGCAGAAAACTTTGCCCATGGGTATAAACCGACATGCAAAATTTAGCAATCCATTATGGACTGCACCCTCTTCAAGACAGCCTTCCAACGCTTCTGCAGGTCGGAAAGCTCATCTGGAAGATGATGCACTTTATCCGCGGGTAACCTACAGATTCCAGCTTCCGAATCAATTTAAATTCCTAAATATGACAGGCAACATTTGGGACCCTCTGTCTTGTCAGATGCCACTAGGATGCCGAAATGATAAAAGAGGGCTTTAGCAGAGAAAAGAGCCTTAGCACAGTCCTCTGATGCAGCGGGGCCAATGAAAAGGAAGTCATTTAAATAGTGCATGATCAGTTGGTGTCCCAATCCCACCTGCACGCACCAATGCAAGAAGGTGCTGAACTTTTCAAAGAAAGTGCAGGAGATGGCGCAGCCCATTGGGAGGCAACAATTCACGAAAAAATTCTGCTGCATCCTAAAACCCATATAACGGAATGAATCCAGATGCAGAGAAAGAAGCCTGAAAGCAGACTCAATGTCTAGCTTTGCCATAAGGGCCCGTTTCCCACATGAGCGCACCATCTCCAACGCCTCTTCGAACGACTGGTACACCACCCAACATTGACCCGGATCAATAGCATCATTAACTAAGCCACCTTCCGGGTATGACAAGTGCTGGATCAATCAGAACTTTCCTGGTGTGTTCTTAGGTACAACCCAGGGCCGGTGCTAGGGTGTTCGGCGCCTCCCTGCGAACTTTAATTTTGCGCCCTTCTGGTTAACAGTTTGAAATTGACACCAGTGACCATCCTAGATTATAGTAAGCGTCATCATACAACACAATTGTAACCAAAAACAAAGCAAATCATAGTCACCACTATACAATAGTGTCCTAGTCTCCACTATACATATATATATCCCCCATCCTGTCTCTCCAGCACCCAGTATCCCCATCATGTGTATTCAGAACCCAGCATCCGCCATCATGTGTATCCAGCTCCCAGTATCCCCAGCATGTCTCCCCAGTACCCAGTATCCCCCATCATGTCTCTCCAACACCCAGTATCCCCCATCATGTGTAACCAGCACCTTTTAACCCCCATCATGTGTATCCAGCACCTATTAACCCCCATCATGTGTATACAGAACCTATTAACCCCCATCAGGTCTGTCCAGCACCTATTAACCCTATCATGTCTGTCCAGCACCTAATAAACCCCATCATGTGTGTCCAGCACCTATTAAACCCCATTATGTCTGTCCAGCACCCAGCGCCCTATACCATTACTTACCTTTGAAGTCTTCTCCTCCTCTGGCTGCTGCTTCTCCTCCGCGGCGGGCTCTGCATGACGTTGCTGTGACCTCAGGTCACTCCAGCGTCGTCAGTGAGGGGGAGGCGCTGCTCACACAGGCAGAGCAGCACTGAGATGGACGCCGTTGTGAGGCTCTATAAGGTGCTCTCATCAGAGTGATGAGAGCACCTTACAATGTTTTACAGCAGCGTCCATCTTGCAGAGAGCGGGGGGATGAGCGCCTGTCCAGCATGGCGCCTGGATGCACTGCATCCCCCCGCGGAGCGGGTCGCGCCGGCCCTGGTACAACCCCTACCAGGGAAATAACCAGCCCCTCCAGCGGTGGACTGCTGAAAGGACCAGCGATTCTCCCCTTTTCCCTGTTCCATGACTTTCTGCTCAAGAATGGTCGGGAATTGTTTGGCTGACCTGAGATTTCGTGGGCATACTGAATTAAGCAAACCCACTATTGGCAACCTAAAACCTGACTCGACACTTGAACTCAACAACTTACCAACGTCCTTTAAAGGGTAAATATCAAGCCATGATCGCATGGCGTTTAGACCAGTTGGGAACGGCATCTTATGTAATAGCCCTGGGGCCAAATTGATTTCTTGAGGCTGAGGGGGGCTGAACTCGGCAGTCCTTAGCTGGGTGACCCCCCCCCCTCCACACACACACTTGATACAGCTGTGTCTAAAATGGCATGCTGTCCCCCTGGTACACCTTGAGTTATTAAACCTAAAGCATTTCCCTCTCCCCTGGGCAAAACGTGTGGCACCCCTTATTTGGTGTTGGAACGCGGGCCTACGAAAGCACTGAATCTCGCCAGCGAACTTTCCAGAATGCATCACCGATGTCCAGACTTCGATGTCTTTTATGCCGAAGTCCAGGCATTGGAGACCCTCCTGCTTCTTGCAAAAGCCCTCGTCGTATGCACTCCAGACTGTGCCTTTGAAGTTACTATACAACTCCTGGATGATGTGCAAGTAACACCAAACGGGCCTAGCTTCGCTTTGTAGAAAATCCAAATAACAGGCCGAAAAGATGCAAAAACCTTTAATCCATCTTTAAACGCCTCTTCTCTCATATCTCCCTTCGCCATTGCAGCTACTAAACCTTTCCTCACATCCTGTGTAAGGGAGAACTTATCCACATATTTGCCTTTTTTTATTCTACCCCTCACTGATAGCCTAATCTGCCAGTAAATGGCAGTGTTTTCACACACCATTGCCAGCGTCCTAGGACTCGCAACCGTTTTTGCCCATGCATTTGAGGACAATTTCCCATTCTTGTCAGCGCTACCACCTAAGGTTTTACGAAGCAACTTCATAAGCTTACTTGGTTTAATCTGGGATTCTGTTGACCCTATGGAGGATACTCCATCAGATAATGAAGGAGAGCGATTGGCGCCAGACACCGGCACTAACTCACCAGTTCCTGCAGTGTCACCTGGAGCAAGTATCTGCGCTGTTTTCCCCAGAACTTCTTCAGCAACATCAGCCTGCTGCCCTACAACCGTCTCGACCTGAGCGACAGAAGGCCCTGGTGGATGAGAAATGATAGTGCCACGTATACCAGCGCCCTCACCCGCCTACGCACTCCCAGGCCATGCCAACTGCTGTTACAACACCGCTGGCTGCACTATGGAGGCTCTAAATATCGCAGGCATTTGTGGGAATGAAAAACCCCCAGCCGGGCCTGCCACTGGGGGAGCCCCAGCCAGCACTACAGGGGGATCCCCTATGCCCCCACTAAATGACATGCCCCCAGACTCCGATCCAGCAGCCGCCGCAGATGCCGCTGCCATAATCCCAGTCGGCTCTGATGCGCCTGGCTGCCCAGCCTGTCTGACGTCATTTGAGTTCCGGATGGGACCGGAAGTGTGCGGACGTGCGTTAATGGCTGGTTCCTCTCTGAAGCGGGGGGAGTCACCTTTGTCCTGACTGGCCGTAACATGTCCGGGGAGGCTGGAGGAGCAGAGGAAATGCCGGGGAACCACAGGGAAGGAGGAAAGGAGTTTAGCAAGGCCACGCACCCGCTGCCACTGCGCCACCAATGCCGCGAGCCACAGGAAAAAAAGGGGAAAGAGTGAAATTCAATACAACTTAATCAGACCGAGAGTAAAAGATGAAATTAAGGAGAGATAAGGAAAAGAATAAGAAACAGATAAAAGAAAGATAAGATGGGTGAAAGGAAGCGATAACAGTAAGAAGAGACTAAATAAATCACACAACACTTAGCCTTTCTTATCTGAATCCTCTGGAGGAGTGCCCACTCCCCCCACTGCTAGCCCTATTTAAGCCCTAACTACTTTGTGCTCCCCACTATCTCCTCCCCTATTCCTACTGTAACATACCCACCCCTCAGCCTAAACCCTTAACCCTTGCCTGCCAGGTGCGAGCTGTAGGCACCTGTCTGCTGTTTATGGCCCTGCGGCCCTATGGGGTCCTTGGTTCTTTTTCTGGTTTTTGGTCAGAATTTCTTCAACAGATTTGCTGGAAATCTTTCATTGATTACTTTGTGGCACATAAGCAACATTCTTCCGTATTAAGAACTTTGCAAGTCCACAGTTTAGTAATAGTGGGGTATCCACAATGTTTAATTAGTCATGGTGGGATATTATGTATGAATAGATTTCAATATACCATAGATGGTTATGTACTTATGTTGCAGCTGCTTGCTTCATTGATTTTGACTTATAAGTACAAAAAATTATTAAAGGTTTAAAGGTTAAATAGGTCTGTTAACATAAACTTTGAGATTTTTGATTGTGAAACATGGGATTAGGAGTCAAATTAAATATAGGGCACTTGGCATCACATAATGTACAACATTTAGCTGAAATGGTCAGAAAAAATGTAAACAGAGCAGAAATAAATAGAAATAGAAAAGACCAGAGTTTTAGCCAAACATGTTGCAAAATATGGCCTGTGCCCTCTTGGTTGCAATCCCATTGACCCATCATCTTTTGATCCCTGACCTGTGTGTTGCCTCTTTTCATGTTTATAATATAATATAGTATATTATGATATACTGTTTGTGTGTGTGTGTATATATATATGTATATATATATATATATAGAGAGAGAGAGAGAGAGAGAGAGAGAGAGAGAGAGAGAGAGAAAAGAGGAGGAGGGGCCCTTTAGGGCGGAGCTATCCTGTGACTCAACTCACCCTTCTACGTGCGACAAGCGTTTCCTTCTTGCTGCCTACTCCGGGACGCTGGATTCCGGTAAAAGAGAACGCCGCCGCAGCCTGCTATTTTGTGTCTGATATGCTTACAGCCAAGATATATATCTGGTACACTTTATTCATGTTTTAGCAGTTTTATTCCAACAAACGATATTACACCATACATTGCCCCCTCCTCCTCTTTTCTCTGCAGATTCTTTGGCCGGATACAAAGAACTGGTCTAACGCAATGGGAAGACGCGGTCCAATACTGGATCTGGTGTTATAAAGATTGGACATTTGATTAAGACTGGACTTATTGGGACTGTATCTATTACATTGCGGATATCCATGACTAGCGCTCTATGGTGTATTACCATATATTTAAAAGTACACAGAAACGTTAAAAACACTTGGTAATAGATGGCAGCGTACCATTTGAAAAGAATAACATAAATGGGGTTCTAAATCAGGCAATATATAAAAGCATTAACGCTCCAGCGGGTAACTCGGCAAATTCACTCCCAGCGTCCTGGATGCAAGGTAAGTAACCGGAGCCCGCAAGTAAACGGATATGAAAGGCAAGTTGAGCAGGTATGCCTCAAAGGTACGGTGTCCTGGCTCCGCCCCTATGCGTTTCGTCGATTGGACTACGTCAGGGGGTGTGCCAGGACAAGGAGAGGTATGTTTAAATATTTTTTTCATTAGAGTCTCGTGGCTCTTACATAGAGCTGTTTATAGAATCTATTAAAAAAGATTTAGAAACCCTAAATTACCAACATCCTGCTGTACATTCAGTTGGGAAAGAAAAGCTCTGAAAGAATTGGTATCCAAGCCCGACCTTGTCATGAAACCAGCTGATAAGGGGGGAGGGGTAGCGGTATTAGATCGCTTTAAATATATAAAGGAATCACTACTTCTGTTGGGAGATATAGAGTTCTACCAAAAGTTAATGTCCGACCCAAAAGAACGTTTTGTGGGAGAACTAGAAAAACTACTCTGTATTGGGTTGGAGAAGTCTTGCATCTGTCAAGATGCACGGGTAGCTATGTTTTTATCAGCTGCCCAAGCTGAATAAGAACAGACTCGATCACCCAGGCAGACCTATTGTCTCTGGGATTGAGTCTGCTACTGCTAGACTATCAGAATTTGTGGACCTGCACATCAAAAAATATGTTTCTAAGCTGGACTCATATGTAAAGGACTCTACCCAAATTCTCCAAATGGTTGCAAAGGTAAATTGGGAGTCCACTTTTAGTTGGTGCACAATAGACGTGGAAGCTCTATACACGTCAATACCCCATAAGAAAGGTTTATGTGTTTTAAGACAGGTTTTGAGTACTGATCCGTTGGTATCAGCTGATCTGACAGATTTTATTGTAGCCTGTACCGACTTTATCCTCAAGAAAAATTACTTTACCTTTCTGGAATCTGTCTACCTCCAGATACGGGGCAGAGCGATGGGCACGGTTTTCGCTCCCAGTCTTGCGAATATTTATTTGGGAGACTGGGAGCGGAACTGTGCCCATACGCATGAATTGAGTGGACACATCAAATATTATGGTCGATATATCGATGATGTGTTGTTGACATGGGATGGTACTAGCACCCAGTTCAATATCTTTGTTGACTCTCTCAACTCAAATACTTATGGATTAAAATTTACTTCAAAATTTGGAGGTCAACAAATTGAATACTTAGACCTTCTTTTGAATGCACCTTCTAGTGATTCTAAGTCTGTTTCTACCTGTACCTACTTTAAAGAAGTCAACAGCAATTCCTACTTGGAATATGCCAGTTGTCATCTTAAAAGAATAATTTGTCGTTCTCTCAGTTCCTCCGTTTGCGGAGGAACTGTTCTTCTTTAGAAAAATTTGAAGAACAAGCTCTAGTTTATAAAGCAAGACTTGAAGAAAGGAACTATCCCAAAAATCTTATTGAGGATAGTTACGTAAGAGCAAAAGATTTAGAGATAGGACCCTTGTTGCAATACAAGAAAAAAAGTAATAACAAACTAAGAAATGGGAATGCTCACGTAGAAACTAGAGCCATAGTACCAACTATGACTTTACCCTCTGCACATCCATCAATAGACTGTCCTTTGGTGACAGACTATAATAATTCCAGCAACCAAATAAAATCTATCGTTGCTAAACATTGGTCAATTTAAGAATTGGACCCACTTCTTTCTTCCCATCTCCCTGAAAAACCCATGGTAAAGTTCAGAAGAGCCAAAACATTAAAATCCTTAGCCTCCTACCTTTAGAATCTAAGAAGGATAAAATGGCTTGTAAAATCAAGGGATGCTTTCCATGCAGCTCCTGCAAAATATGTAAATATATTTCTAAGGATAAATGTTTTTATGACTTAACAGAAACTAATAAATTTGAAGTCCCCCATATGACAAACTGTAATTCGACTTTTGTTGTTTATTTCTTGCAAGGTAAATACAAATTATCATATTTGGGAAAGACAAAACGCCCACTAAAGAGCGTTAGAACACTATTGCAATATCATTAATAAAAACACCTCCCATAGTGTCTCACGACACTTTGCAACGGTACATGGGGGCAACATAGAGGGTTTTTCTATCAAAGCAATTGAGCATGTAACTTTAGATGCGAGAGGTGACGACCGTTTTAATAAACTTTCAAGAAGGGAATGTTATTGGATCGCCACACTTAAAACAATAAGTCCCTATGGACTTAATGAAAGCTTCAAACTAACCCCCTTTCTATGGATTTCTCACTCTATGTTGCCCCCCTTAACTTTTGAAGTTCTGATAATCTTTGGATTGTCTGATATTGTTAATTAACCAGTAAGCTAGGCGTGTTGTCTTGTTTGACAAAACACAAATAAGTATTTTGTGTATACGTATATTGTTGTGCCCCAAACATTTTTTTACTTCTTTATAAACATCATTGTAAAGTAGGAATAAGTAATACTCTCTTTTCATAATCTTCCGTTATGTGGTATATGTAAGCTCACGAATGGTGGTGTTAATATATAGCTTGAGATATGAGAACTTTTCCTAATCCACTCCTCAGGCCCTTCTAATTAATTCCATATGTCTGCACTGTTTGCTTGGATCCGGTCCCATGAGATTTTGTATATTTTTTGTATATCTACTTTGAATCAAGACAGCTGACTGTAAAATAGCTAGAAAGTAGGGAATGATTCACTATTTAAATGATATGTATAATTATATGATATATCCGTCATGTATTAAAATCATGTAAATTAAGTTTAAAAATGACAAAAACTCTATATCTCTCTCTCTGTGAAAAAATTATTTCTCTTTATGTGTAAATCCCGTTACAAAAAGATCTTAATATTTGTAAGATATGTTAATAATATCTATCTTTTAGATATGTTTATTGCTGTATGACAAAAATTTCTCAATGAATGTGTACCTTATACAAACTTGAATGTTTTTCGTTTAAGAGATAATTTATTTGTACAAGCAAGGGTATTTAAACAGACCTCTCCTTGTCCTGGCACACCCCCTGACAAAGTCCAATCGATGAAACGCGTAGGGACAAAGCCAGGACACCGTACCTCCGAGACATATGTACTCAACTTGCCTTTCATATCCGTTTACTTCTGGGCTCCGGTTTCTTACCTTGCATCCAGCATGCTGGGAGCGAATTTGCTGAGTTACCCGCTGGAGCGGTAATGCTTTTATATATTGCCTGATTCAGAACCCCATTTATGTGGTTCTTTTCAAATGGTACGCTGCCATCTATTACCAAGTGTTTTTAATGTTTCTGTGTACTTTTAAATAAATGGTAATACACCATAGAGCGCTTTCTCTTCATTTCTCCTTATAGTTTATCCTGCGATTCTGAAACTAGGACTGGGATTTAAGAGAAAGCAGCGGTCCATTGCAGCCGGACCTGGCGTAACACCTCATTTTGATGTCCAATTAGGACTGGGAATTGCCTAAAAAGTTGCTAACCACAATTGAGCACGTCTAAAAACTCCTCCATAT
>WWET01005114.1:27831-41474 GCA_011038615.1 Limnodynastes dumerilii
TCATGTCTCCCCATCTTCCAATAATCCCCATCATGTCTCTCCAGCTTCCAATAACCCCCTCATTTCTCTTCAGCTTTCAAATAATCCCCCTCATGTCTCCTCACCCTCCAAATAATCCCCCTCATGTCTCCAGCCTCAAAATAATTCCCCTCATGTCTCTTCAGCCTCCAAATAATCCCCTTCATGTCTCCCCTCAGACTCAAAATTATCCCCCTCATGCCTTCCCTCAGCCTCAGAATAATCCCCCTCATGTCTCCCCATCTTCCAATAATCCCCATCATGTCTCTCCAGCTTCCAATAACCCCTTCATGTCTCTTCAGACTCCTAAAAATCACCCTCATGTCTCCCTATCTTCCAATAATCCCCATCATGTCTCCCCATCTTCCAATAATCTCCCTCATGTCTCCCCAGCCTCCAAATAATTCCCCTCATGTCTCTTCAGCCTCCAAATAATCCCCCTCATGTCTCTTCAGCCTCAAAATAATCCCCCCTCATGTCTCTTCAACCTCAGAATAATCCTCCTCATGTCTCTTCAGCCTCAAAATAATTTCCCTCATGTCTCTTCAGCCTCAAAATAATCCCCCTCACACTAATTAACTCCGCTGGACAAGCTGACATAAGCACTGACAATAGAGTATATAAAAAGAACAGACTATATTTGATTTAAATAATTAGATAGTCGAAGTATGTTAAAACATATAAAATCTACAATCCAATTGTATAAAAGAAGTTGGTAGCAAAGGAGTTAATATTATCATATTAAACACGTTTTCCTTGCAAACAAAAGATTTTTTGTGGACAATAAATCAATGTATATGAAACAATATATAAAGTACAATACATATAGAACAATATTAGTAGATGCATATTTTATATCATTAAATAAAAATATTAAAATATGTTATTATGTACAAATAACAATAAAATAATTATACATTCATATGGTCTTCAATAAAAAAGGGGACAATAACCTCACATTAAAGTACTCTGTCAGGGTGATAACCACTGTACATAGGATAAGGAGGGGAAATTTATTTGTAAATAATAAAAAATTAAGTAAATCTTTAAAACTTTTTTATAAAAAGAAAAACCAAGAACCAGCTTGGGTATTAGGCATCTAAATATAATTATAATGACAGTTGTTTGATAGTACGATCCGATAATGTCTAAAAAAGCGGATAAGATAATGAGGAGGAATTCAGTAATTTAGGAGATACAGGCATATACAGAAATTGCAAGGGGTACATTATACACAGATTATATAAAAGAGAATTCACAAGAACGGGGTTAATTCATACCCTTCGTTGAGGCCTAGGGGTGACAGGGTATTCAAAGTCAAGATCCAATATGTCTCTCGTTGGGACATCTTCAACTCCCTGTCACCTCCCCTGGCATCAACGGGGATCCATTTAATCGCTTTTACCTTTACATTGTCAATCTGAGAATTATGACACTCCTGAAAATGTTTCAGGAGACTGTGATTCGGCAATTTGTTTTTGATGTTGCGTAAATGTTCTAAGATTCTGATCTTGAACATGCGCTTAGTCTTGCCGATATATATTAGCCCGCAGTTACATTCTAACATATAAATTACATGTGTCGTTAGACAATTGATATAATGCTTTATTTTATATTCCTGTGTAGCATTGGAATTACTAAAAGATTTTTTATTAGGATGGCAATACTGACAGACCTTGCATTTGCTGCAGGGATAAAATCCTGCAGGTCTTACAATCCTTAAACTCTCATTTAAAATTATTGGTTTAAGATGACTGGGGAATATCAACGACTTTAGGTTAGGGGCCTTTCTAAATGTAATGTTAGGTTTATTAGGTAAATGTTTCCCTAACACTGGGTCTAGTTGTAATATAGGCCAGTGCTTGGACAGGGCATTCCTTATAGGCCCACTTTCGGTCGAAAAATTAGTTATAAAAGGGCAAATATCAGAATTTTCGATGGTGGTTTTAATCTTATATTCCAAGCAGCCATCTCTATCTTTTTCTTTTGCGCATTCACAGCTGGATTCGACCAAGTCGATAGGATACTTTTTATATTTTATATTTTAATATAACACAGCCTGATTTTCAAAATCTTTTATCCCTGAGCAGTTTTGCCTAAGGCGAATAAACTGCGAATATGGGATATTATTTTTCCACCTGTTAAGGTGGCAACTGTTATATTGGAGATAACTGTTGGCATCAGTATCTTTAATAAATGTCATTGTACTAATAGAGGATTCAGACGTAATAGGAGCTTTAAGCTGCAAATCCAGATAATCCAATGTATCTCCACCGAACTTGACCGTAAAAGTCAGACCAAAATCGTTAGTATTTAGGTCAAAAAAATTGTTAAAGTCAGATTCAGACCCACTCCAAATAAGAAGCAGGTCATCTATATATCGACCATATAACTTGATGGGGGACCGCAATGTGAGTGGGTATATAAACTTCCGCTCCCAGCTTCCCATATAGAGATTCGCAAAGCTGGGAGCGAAAATCGTACCCATCGCGGTCCCCATCACCTGAAGGTAGTAACCACCATTAAAGAGAAAATAATTACTTTCCAGGACAAACCTAGTGCATTATACAATAAATTTTCTTCTGTGTGCAGGCACATCAGGATCTTGCTCCAATACTTCGCCCAACACCTCGAGTCCCCTTGAGTGGGGTATCGAGGTATAAAGGGTCTGTACGAGCAAAATTTGAAATTTTCATCCCATTGTAAGTCGTGAAGCATTTTTAGTACCTGGGTTGAATCCTTCAAATAGGAGGTTAATTGGGGCACATATTGCTTAATATGGATATCCACGAATTCCGATAGGCGTGAGGTAATAGACCCAATCCCCAAGACGACTGGACGTCCTGGGGGATTGAGTCTATCCTTATGAACCTTCAGTAGATGGTAATAAGTGGCAATGCGTGGATTTTTATTGTACAGATATGTGTATTCTTCTTGAGATATACATCCTCTTTTTACACCGTCATTCAATAATTTTTCCAGTTCCTCAACATATTGGGAAGTAGGGTCTTTTTCTAATTTTTTATAGAACACTTCATTACCTAATTGGCGATATGCCTCTGCCTCATAGGTCGTTCTATTCATTAGAACAATACCCCCCTTTATCGGCCTGCTTAACAATAAGGCTAGGGTTGTCAATTATTTTCTTTAAGGATTGTTTTTCCCAAATATTTAAATTAGACTTTATATCTGGTGTTTTAAAATTGAGTTGAGAAAATTCCTGTTTTACTAACTACGCAAACATATCCAAATAACTACCCTTGGATTCCAAGGGATAGTATTTCGATTTAACCTTTAGCCCTGACCTATTTATAATATCTTGTTCTTGGCTAAGTGGAATAGGTTTCTCTTTTATAGGATTTTTTAGAAAATGCCTCTTTAATGTTAGAGTCCTAATGTATTTTGCCAGATCAATAGATAAACCGAAAAAATTGGGAGGGCAACTGGGTGCAAAGGATAAACCTTTTTGCAATAATCGATAATAATTGGTAGTTAAAGATACATCAGATAGGTTGAAAATACCTTTATTTAAATCAACAAATCTTTGGGTGCTATACCTAAACGCTTTAATAAGAATAAGAATGCTTTTTTATTGAAGGCCATATGAATGTATAATTAATTTATTGTTATTTGTACATAATAACACATTTTAATATTTTTATTTAATGATATAAAATATGCATCTACTAATATTGTTCTATATGTATTGTCCTTTATATATTCTTTCATATACATTGATTTATTGTCCACAAAAAATCTTTTGTTTGCAAGGAAAACATGTTTAATATGATAATATTAACTCCTTTGCTACTAACTTCTTTTATACAATTGGATTGTAGATTTTATATGTTTTAACATACTTTGACTATCTAATTATTTAAATCAAATATAGTCTGTTCTTTTTATATACTCTATTGTCAGCGCTTATGTCAGCTTGTCCAGCTGAGTTAATTAGTGTGGGGATCCGGAGTTGCGGACAGGAGACACGCCTCCCCCACTATAAAAGAATAGAACTATCAATCTCCTATACCCCCTGACGAAGCCATTTTCCGATGATGAAACGCGTTGGAAAGAGCTTGCTAAATTCCAACACATGCACTCCTATTCCGGTGTGAGCGCGGTCTGGTGTCCGTTGCTCCGATCCCTGTTACTACTCCAGGACGCTGGTATTGTACTCAGAGCCATTGAAACTGCTGTTTGCTGTTGTGCTAATTTGTTACATGCTTTTAACCAAGTGGTGATCTGGTACGAGTCATTGATTTCTCTACCTCACTCAAATAATAAAAGTTTTTGATTGCACTATGTTGCGCCCCCACCCTTTGCTTCATTCCTAGACACAGCTGCGAGGATTAAAGACCCTCGTCCACCAAGGGGAAGACGCGGTTCCAGAATAGGAATCTAGTGCCTTTTAATTTCACCAAACGGGACGATTCTCCCTATATTTGGACACTCTGTACCTAGGACTTGTGAGCACATCTTCTTCTGTGTATTGATATATATATATATATATATATATATATGAATAAATTCTATGAAATACGTAAATAAATTTAGATATAGGTCAATATTTGATGAACTTTGATAAAAAATCTGGGAGTGGAAAATGCATTTTATTATTTACTCTGAATTTTATTACTCACTACAGATGCCATTTATATTGCCGTGGTTGGCATCTCTACTTAAACATTGTCTTTGAAAATAGACTATTAAAGCACAATCTACTGGTTGAAACTGCCTCTTTTTTGTCTGAGAGTTAAAAGTAACATTGTTGAGCTGATCTAAAACTGGTGAGTGCCGTACATTTAATGAGTAATGTAGTAATAAAAGTTACCCCTTTCAATTGAGTATTTCATGCATATAAAAAATAGATTATTCCTCTGCTTCCATATTTAAAAATAAAGAACATCAATTAAAAAAGCAATTAAAAACATAAACCAGAAATTAGAGACTTTTATCAGCTGTGTATATAGGGATGTAGTATCATTGTATGATTAAAAAAAAACACATTTATCCTGTCAGTTTCTGCAATTCAACATTTAGATAAATAAGCAGACGTCGCCCTCTGCTGGCTAATGAAAAAATCACATAACATCAGACTATTGATGAAATCTTATGTACATTGTATCACAATGACTTACAATGAATTACATCTGTATAATCCATACAAGACTAAATAATATATAAATGTTAATGAATTGTCACTTTTAGTGAGAACATCACTGTTCTTTAAAGTTAAAAATGAGTCCTTATATTAAAAAGTGAGAAATATAAGCTCCTTGCATAATACTTTCTGATGTTGGGTTTAGCTTCTCCTCTCCTTGGGCTGCAATTCTAATTGTCTTACTTTGTTAGTTACAATGGCATTGCAGCTGCTTTTTTGTTCTGTGCACACATACAATATCTATTTTAAATGATTAATGTTAACATTTTGATCCATCCAGACTTAAGATGACTGACCCTTCTTTTTTTTTTTTTTTATAATATTTTATTGAGATTTTCTAATTTATAAAGGTGGGAGGGGAACAGAAAAAAAGGGGTAGCAAAAATTTTCACAGCAATCCCATATATAACATACAAGAGGTAAGGTAATCTAAACACAATATGAGTCTGCTAGAACAAAATAGAATAATCTGTTACAGGAGGTAAATGATTACCGAAATTATATCTAGAACAAACTTATCTTAGGGGGTAGAGGGAGATGGGGGAAAGAACCAGGAAGAAAAGTGATGGGAGGAAGAGAGAAAAGGAGACAAAAAAGGAGGGAGTATAGGGATAGGGGTGAAGGAGTCTAATTTAACATCAGTAAAGCGATTCGAGGAGTTGCGGAGGATACTAGTAATATGCTCTAGAGTGTAGATACGCCATACTTCAGTGATAATAGAGGACAGAGAGGGGGGTTAATATTCTTCCAGTGAATAGCTATTTGCCATTTAGTGGCGTTCAAAATATGCTTTATTAAAAGCCGGGCGTTCTTAGATATATTAGGAATATTCCGAGGAAATTGTGAAAAAGTTGGTGATGAGGGGAGAGAAATACCTGTGATTGCTGTGATTAAGCAATGAATCTCTTTCCAGAGAGAAGCTATCTTGGGGCAGGACCACCAGATGTGGGACAGGGAGCCTTCCTCACCACATTGGCATTGGCGCCAGCATGCTGATGAAGTAGAGGGATAGATTAAGCTTAGCCTCTTGGGTGTTAGGTACCAGCGATAATAGACTTTGTGTGCATTTTCATTGATCCGGACACATATGGAGGTTTTAGATAAATTTTCACGAATAGAAGCCCAGTCTTCCTCTTCAAGAGTCTCTCCAAGATCACGCTCCCACTAAAGCTCATGAGGGTCTTTCGGGGGTCGGTTATGTCACAGAATTAAATGATAAAAGGTTGATATGAGTCTGGAGGGAGGGGATCGTTGGGCACAGAGTGATTCTAAAGTAGAGGAATCTGATGTGAAAAATTGTGGGGAGGGAGTTGTAAAAGTGTCTCAGTTGAAGGAATTGATAAAAACATGTACGCGGAAGGTGGAGTCTGGTCTAAAGATCCTCGAAAGAAGGAAAGAAACGAAGAGGAGACAGATCAAAGAAGTTGATCCCGCTAGTAATCCATGGGGAAAAAGAGTGTAGGTCGGAACTAGGAGGGAACTGAGGGTTGTTCCAGAGAGGATACATACGCCATGGCTGGGTTAAGAGCTCATATGTGTGGGTGGTTTTGTCCCATATGGATATGGAGAAAGCAGTGGTAGGGAGGAGGGAGGACAGAGTAGGCCTAAAACGAGGAAGGAGCCAGAGTAAACAGGAAGCCGAGACAACATTAGCACAGTTAGCCTCAATATCTGCCCAAACCTTGGTGTCTGTAGAGGAGTGAAGAGATACACACTGAGTCAGGTGTGTGGCACGATAGTAAGATAGGAAATTTGGGACTCCCAGCCCACCCTCCCCGATGGGCCTAAACAAAATATATTGGCGAATGCATGGTTTTCGAGCCGCCCAAATAAATTTGGAGGCCAGTTGTTGGATAAACTTGAAATAGGTAGCGGGGATTCTAATGGGAAGGGTTTGAAATAGATATAAAAGACGGGGTAATATATTCATTTTAAGCGAATTGATCCTGCCGACCCAAGAAATAAGCATTTTATCCCATTTTTTAAGGTCCGTTTTAATAGTGGAGAAGAGGGGGGGGGGTAATTAGCTTTAAATAATTGTTGATATGATGTAGTTAGGTAAATCCCTAAGTATTTAATTTTTATAGATTGCCAGCGAAAGTTAAAGGTCTGTTGAAGCTGGTTACAACTAAGTGGGGAAAAGTTAAGCGGGAGGATTTCAGATTTACTGGCATTAATTTTGTAATTGGAGAGGGTTCTAATGTGTGCAAATCTTTAATGAAGTTAGGGAGGGATATCGAGGGATTAGAGATAATCATTAATATATCATCGGCATACAGAGATATTTTATGATCTGTAGGACCAAGTTACCCCTAGTTTTTTGGCTAGGGGTTCTATCATTAGTGCAAAGATAAGGGGAGATAAGGGGCAGCCCTGTCTAGTGCCGTTATGGATAGTGAAAGGGGAAGACTTAAATCCGTTTACAAGAATTGAGGCGGTAGGGTTAAAATAAAAGGCAGCTATGGCGTTCAAAAATGGACCTTTGATCCCCATACCTGATAAAACCTGACGCATATATTGCCACCTAACTCTATCGAACGCCTTCTCCGCGTCTAACGTCACCACGAGAGGTCTATAGCCCTCCTGGTGTAATCGGAGGCTTGTCGACCAGGGATAAACCCCACTTGATCCAGGTGAATCAGTGTGGAGACAATTAGATTTAATCGATTAGCCAGAATTTTAGCAGATAGTTTGAGATCGACAGAGGGAGATTTGTGTTGGCGTAATTTTAGGGAGTTTAATAGAAGAGAGGAACTCATTGATTTTACTAGTAAGAGTAAGAGGGTTGGAATAATGGGGTTCAAGATTATATAGGGAGGAGTAGAATTCCTGGAATAAGTCTGCAATTTGTTTGGGGTCGTAAATCAAAGAACCATCCTGGGATTTAAGCAACGTGACATGGTTCCGAGAGCGTTTTTTTTAAGTTTCTGCACTAGGAGGCGGTCCGCCCGATCTCCTTTTCGTAATATTTTTGCCTGAGCCATTGTAATGTTTTAATGGCCTGTTAAGCTAGCAATTTGAGGCGAGTTTTACGTTTTGGAAATCTCTGGAGTCGGAGGGTGAGAGATCTGGTTTTCTAACGCTATCATACGCGTTTTCTCAACTTTATTGTGATTAGCTGCCAAAGCAATTAAGGAGCCTTTGATAGATGCTTTGTGGGCTTCCTAAAGCACAGCAGGGGAGATCTCAGGGGAGAAGTTAAAAGAGATAAAATCAGAAATAGCTTGTGCGATAGAGTCAGTATGTGCCTGTACGAGCGAAAGCAATTAATTTAGATGCCATCTAAAAGAGGGGGGATGAGGGGAGGATAAGTCTAACTGTAGAGATACCGAGGAATGATCAGACCAGACGACCGGGGATATAGAAGTCTGAGAGAGGCGTTGAGTGAGATTGCGGTCTATCAGAATCATGTCAAATCGCGAGTGCATGTTATGAACTGACCCTTCTAACAGTTTGATGGAGTAACAGAAGACTCCTCTTTGTCAATGTATTTATAGACATTCCTTCTTAATACTTACTAACCCAGACTTCCATATTCCTGTGATTTTTCATGATCTTCATTCAGGTAATTTACATTATACCATACCCTCCAACATGACCCCCTCTATTCAGTACAAAATACTCTGCTCCTGCTCTTCCTTCCTAATCTCTGATTGCAGTCACCTGTGTTACACACCTTTCTATTCAAATAACTAGTATAACACAGGTGACTGCAATCATTGTACCGAATGCAGGGGGTCATGTTGGAGGGCCTGTTATACCATGACTGTTGAAAGTCTGTTTTTATGAGTGGGGCTTGTTAAAAAGTGTCTTAATAGTAGGACTAAATGCTTTTGTAGACCTATGAATCTTTTTCTTAGACTCATCAAAGTACAAATCAGTAGTCTGGATCCAACTCCTTTTTTTGTATGCAGACAGCAGGTTTGTGATTTAACAAGATGACTTTCATTTTGAACATTATAGGGGACATATGGAACACACAATGTTCTCACACAGTAGGTGTCCATTAAGACATTTCATTATTTCTAGCAAATTAATCCTCTCTGTTTACTGAAATTACAGCACTTGTAGTTTTAAAAATGTATTTAACAAATTCATCAGTTTACTTTGAAAGAACATTGTTCTGCCCATAAAAATCAATTAAGCGGTTCTCTTGTTTTTGCTTAACAAGGTTAAGTTTGTGTTGTTTCTTCAATTTAAGACTCCTTGCTGAAATGATCCTTATAATGACACTGTTGCTCTCTACTCTCATCCAAAGGAAGTCTCAGATAAATTTTTCCTTTCAGTTTCAATCTTCCACTGTATCTCTTTGTCTGCTAGCTGTTTACTCTGCTAGGTCTGGATTCACAGATAAGAATTAAATAAGTGCGCGCAGATTCGTAATAATACGCACCTAAGTGACAAAGCAACTCCCATGACACGCCCATTGTTCCTACAGATTCAAGCGAACTTGCACATCCATAGAAAATAGAAGAAAGAAAGAAGTAGAAAATAGAAGAAAGAAAGAAGAAAGAAAGGAGAAGTGCCGTGGGTGTACTGAAAGTATATCCTTGCACATCAAAATAGAAGAAAGAAAGAAGTAGAAAATAGAAGAAAGAAAGAAGAAAGAAAGGAGAAGTGCCGTGGGTGTACTGAAAGTAAAGTATTAGAGGCAAAGTTTGTGATCAAATCTAAACTGTCGCTCCTCCAATGTGAGTGGTGGATGGTGACCACCCTGGCTCTGGGAATGGTGGTAGCCTGCTGGAGAACCCAGTAATTGAGAGGCTCTTGGTGGCTTCCCAAACTATGATTTGAGAGTTCATTGGAGACAGGACAAGGATCCTCTATTGAAGGGATAATATTCTCCTGAGGCCGGAATGAAACTGGAGGCACACAAAAATTAACCTGAATTAAGGGCTCAGAAGACGGTCCCTGGTTAGGTGTGCTAGGTGGCCCCATAGGAGAGTGGGTTTCTGCTGAACGCTGGAGGTCATTTGGAGTGAGCACAAGTTCTTCTGGACTTGCCAGCCTCTGTAGTAAGCCAGGTAACAAGAACAGGTCTTGGGATAGCTGGAATCGAAGCAGCAAGACTTCGGAGTGGAGTGACTGAAGAAGCTGGACATCCAAACTTGATGGAGACAACGCAGACAGATCCATACTAGTCCTAGACAGGACGGAGAAGATAGGAGAGGAGTTCATAGTAATCCCCTGCCCAGTATGTTGAAGGTCTGGCCACTCAGAATACTGACAGGTGAAATTATAAGGAATAGAGTGACTGAACTTCCAGGGTGCGGAGTCTAACTATCAGGTGGAATTCGCCAGAGCCCCTGATGGTGGGGATGGACTTGGCTGCGCCCCAAAAGAACACATGAAAAGGAATAGAGCAAGAGCCCAAAATGTCTGCACTATGTGCAGAATGTGCCACACCACAAAGAGAAAAAATAGCTCAGAGTGAGAAGAGAAACAAGAAAGGGAAATGCACTGATAATAGATAAAGTAAAAATGAGAGACAGCAACCAAAAGCAAGATAGACAATCACTAAAGAAAACTAGGAATTCAAGGCAAAAAACTAAGGCAATGATACAAGGCAATAGACACTCACTGAAGGCAAGATCCAAAGCAGAGAAAATGTCCCAAAAGATTCCCAGAGAAAGAGCAGGATAGTAAGTATCCAGGCTATGTGAACACTACTGAAGAGCAGGCAATCAGACCAGACAGGTGCACTTGAGGAGTAGAAGCGGATAGTCAGCTGAAGCTGAAACAGAGGGAGTTCCAGGAAGACACTGGACCGGATTCACAATTAAGAGTGTTTTACGTGCGTTCGTAATAGATCCGTACGTTCATACAAAATAAGTACGTTTTGCAAAATGAATAAATTTCGGAACACTTCCGTGTTGTGAAAGCAACCTTATCATTAGCGTGCGTATATGTGACGGAAGTTAAACGTTCGCATATATAACCGCACGTTTTCTGCATTACCACGCCTATTTTTTGCTATGTGCATTCCGATTGACGCCTACTAATTAATAATCCGTCCGATCTTTTATGTTCGTACGGATTTTTTGCTTGCGGAAATTACTTACGCATCTTTCCAATTACGCTTCGTATCTCCATGGTCTGCACATGCGCCCTGAATAGAAATTCTATTTCTTAAATCTGAATCTGGTCCAATATCAAGATCTGCTTACACCACAGCTCAGATAACGTGCTTATAATTGATCACATTCACAAACTTCCTATGTCCAACCTGGCCAGTTCTTCTTTATCAAGAAAAACTCATACTGATCCATTTCTTCCATATAAAAAAAAATATTTTACATGCTGTGCAAAATTCTGGAAATATTGATCTCCTTGGGGAACTACAACTGTTCCCAGATTTGGGAACATTTTCCCGCAAAGCTTGCCAGGAGGAGAATTTCACCATAGCTCTCTGAAAAGGGGATTCTTTATTGCTGGGAATTACCAACCAAGATGTTGGTGCACTATTCTGGTACTACCAATGCAATCTCGTCAGTTGAAGCTGCATTTCTCTCCTTTCTTCATGGGACATTCTGAGCCAATACTCTCCTTCTCAACATGACCCTCCACTGCAGCAAGATTGGACTCAGGTGGGCAATACTGGATCCTAAGTGTCGGGTGAGACCTGACCTTTCTTGCTTACTACTGTTGCTCTACTTAAAGTGATTAGTAATTTGCTGTTGTTAAGTCATTGTGGTGTTTTTACATTGCTTTTCAATCCTTCTCCATGATGTTCATTATCAATTTTATTTACTTACAGGTTGGTGGTCAAAGCACCCAGTATGTGCCCAGACTTAACACCCATTTTTTTTTACCTACTGCTAGTGTATAGGGTAGTAGGATTTAGAATATCCAACATGGTAACTAATTAACGGTGACGGTGATGGTGGCTGGTGGCTTATCATATATTTGCAAATATGTGTAATGGACATTTCTGCGTTTTATTTTACAGATAGAGTGAAATAGGCTGTTACTGGTTAATGGCAGTGTTGCTAGGGCATTTCCTTTCCTGTACTATTTTCCCAAATTTGTGATAAAATCATTTGCTATCCCATATTACTAAATCGTTTGGAGGAAAGATGGGTCACTATAGTATCTCTATATGCCCCAAACTCAGACCAAATCCCTTTTCCTCAATCATTATTTGAACATATTCATTATATTAAAAGAAGTGATATGATTATATCAAGTGATTTTAGTTTGGTCATAGATCCCAAACTGGATAGGTCTCCAACTTCTGTTCCTAAATCCTAGGGTTATGCAGCCCCTGTCCAACTTCTCTACCAACTCCTTTTGGAGTTTGATCTCTATGATGTTACAAGGATTTTACATTTTTCTGTGCACCCTATAATGCTTATGTATTGACCTCATTGTAACTGATAATCAGTGCCTTCAGCATTCACTAAGTGCCAGCATTCTACCTAGTCTGACTATAGGATATTTATGTAGCGAAACCCCTGCTACACCCATGGTGGTTTCCAGGATGCCCACTCGCTGATTTACTAGCTAAAACTGAGCTTGCAGAGACTCTTGCTGAATATTTGCGTAATATTGCTTCTATTCATACAGATTTGAGAGACTCAGTCATTAAAATAGTTTTCACCCTTAAACGTAGAAATGTATCAGCCCACATTAAGTTGACTTCTAAAGTAACCCATAAGATGGACCCATCTTTTCCTGGATTCTGCTTTGCCAATAAAACCTTTTTAGCAGATGATCTACTATTATATATCTCTAACCGAGAGTCCTCAGTCACAAACATACACTTTATTTTAAAGTAGCTTTGTGAAACCTCTTTATATAAGTTAAATATCTCCAAGACAGAAGCCTTCCTGATAAATCTCCCTCCTCCCCTCCTGAGTAAACTTTATTTGTTCTACCCAAATGTTTGATAAACTGAGGCTCCTACTTGGGGATACAAGTTCTTTCTGACATATATTAGATTTTTTAGGTCAGTTACACCACCTCAATTACGTATTTGGAGAGGGTGGATGCAGCATAAAATCTCTTGGTTGAGTCACATCACAGCCTTTAAAATGACTATTTTCCCTAAGATTTTAATTTTTTTCCGTACTATCCTTTATCTAACCCTTATCTACTCCCCCTAAGTACTCTCATGACATCCTAAATCAGGTGTAGAAGACCCCAATGAATGGTGTATAACTGTATGTTGAAACCCAAAAAGCATAGTGGGCTCTCCCTGATTTTCCTCGTTAGTACGAGAATGACCCCTGCAACCAGACGGAAAAACGTGGGTAGATCTGGAGACTTACAAAATAAACTTAAGCGCCTAAAATATGGATAACAACCGGCAGCTCATCTCAAGACAAGTTAGATGCTTGTCAAAAACTAAAAACCAAATCATTGTATTGTAATTGGTATCAAGGAGTTTCTATGTAATTTTTTTTTTGTGGCGCTATAGTCTAATTTTGCTATTTATTAAACTTGAAGACTTCACTCCCATTCT
>WWET01005114.1:41529-53719 GCA_011038615.1 Limnodynastes dumerilii
CAAACTTAATATAGTATATAAATTATTACTATTAAGTAATATAATAGCTAATTGCCTTTTCCCTCTTGCTTCTAGAGATATCTCATTGCTAGCTATATCCAAATTAATTCCTGACCTTAATTTAATTTCTTGGATTAGTGAAGATTTTGCCTATAGCAACCAATCAGATTCTAGCTGACATTTTCTAGTATGTAATAGGAAAGTGGGATCTATAATCTTATTGGTTGCTATGGGCAACATCTTCACTTTTCCTTTCCCACAGCTTAGTAAATCTGGCCCCTAGAAATGAACCTTTACCAGCAACAATGGAAGCTTGTCTTCTCCTCAGCTTTTAAGCTTTCTGGCTGCATTGATCATATACAAAGTCAAGTCAAACCCCTTTGTCAGTTTATTTTATTTTATTTTACTCCTCCCCTGTGGATACGTTGGTGATATTTTTCATATTTTTTTGTTCCTTTCCTGGCATGAAATCCTTTTGCAACAGCCTCCAGACTGGAGGATATTTGTAAAATGATTATAAAATGAATAACAAGTATAAAATGGAAACTTTAGCTGCTCCTTATTGAACTATGGCAGGAGTGGCCAACCAGTCCAGCCCAGGGCCGGCCCTAAGCATAGGCCGTATAGGCGACTTGCCAAGGGCGGCATTGGGCTTGGGGGGGCGCTGCTGGGGAACATGTATCCCGCAAGTAATCTGCAGCACTGCCTGTAATTTACAGCAACAGATAAGCTGTGCTGGGACCGCAGGGTCTGTCTCACTCTCTGCAGCTTCCAAAGTAATCATTTCTGCAGGGAGAGAGCATGAGACCTTGCTCTCCCTGCATCGCTGTACTCACATTAGGTCCTTGACATCAGCCTTGGGGACACCTGCAGGCTGACTGGGAAATCTGACTGGGAGATATGACGTAGATCTCTGTGCCTCAAGGAGCAGAGAGGAAAATCAATAAAGAATAGCAAGTAAATAGAGGTGTGTGTTGTGACTTTTCTAAGTATTTCATTTTTTTATGTTAAAGTAGAAGAGAGAAGTATGTGTAGAAATCTGATATGCGGTGCGGTGACGCACGAGGGAAACCCCGCCCTCCCCGCAACCAGACGCTGTGACGTAGAAGGGACTCCAGGAAGTAAGCGCGCCTGCAGCCGGCAGGTGCAGAAGGTCTCAAGGCAGAGCGGACAAACCACCAGGCTACCAGCTGCATCACAACACTCGGTATACGCTAAGAAGTCAAGAGACGAGCAGGGTGAGTGCATTGCCTACTACCCATTACTCTTCTTGGAACGTACTACCCTATGTTTCTTCCCCTTCTCTCTCTCTCTCTTGCCTCCTGTCGACACCGAGTTGCACCAGCCTCCACCAGCGCAGTTAACCGCCGCTATCTCCTCGTTTGTACTACCGTTCTCCTCGCTCCAATTAGTGACTTTTAGTGACTCTTTGTCTACAGCAGGACTGTTGGCATCCCTCCACTACACCTCTTACCACCCAATATCTGTGCCTCAACTACTACATACCTCCAGCTAGGTACCTCCACATACCTCACCTCTATCCTCCAGGACCTGTTATCCACCCCATACCCAAACAAATAACTGGCCCTATACCATATCCTGGGTCCTATCCTCTCCCCCCCCTATTTTTCCCCATCCACCCACAACTACATACCGACCTTTTGGATCATTTACCTATTTCCCCTGTCTCCCAGAGAGACACATCACCGTCTCCTCTTCTGAGAAGTATACCCTACCTCTTGTAAGAATGTAAATACCCGCCTATAGGATGTTGACTGACAGGTTCGAGTGAGATGGTATATAATTCGCAGAGATTTGTGGTTCAATGAAGCAGGTTGCGGAAATCACTGGAGACCAAGACAACAGTTGTGAATTTCAGATTTTAGTTTACTTAAGGTTTTGTGGGTTTTAATTTTGCAGAAAACTTCATGTCTCTCCTCACATTTGCTCGTGCCCATGCCTCTCCTCACATTTGCTCCCGGCCGGGCAGCCCTACATATAGTTTGCAATACAATGGATAAAGTCTTGTTATATAATAATTCAGTTAATAATTTACTTGTATATGACTGAAGACTATATACTGTTACAAAAAATGTTAGGCTAGGACAGCCCTGCTTGTAGAAGCTCACTACGCAATCTAATAATTATTAGATATTCTTCATTGCTTTCTAATAGGACTCATTATTTCATTATCAATAACACATTTTTCTTGTGTACTGATGTATATTATCATAGAAGACTAATGGGAGAGAGTCTTGATTGTATTTTACAATGTAATGATTTAAGACCCAGATGTGTCCCTATAGTTAGGTCCCCTATTTCCTATGAGTTGTAGAAGTCTTCAGTTGTAAATAAAGGATAGATGTCATGACACAAGGGGTTGCTTAATAATTCACTTAGTGCCTCATATCATACCATTTTCTTCCCTAATGGCGATAAAGGGCCGGATCCAGAACTACGTCCGTCTTCCATAGACGGACGTAATTCAATAAACAGTAGCTACTGCGCATGCGCAGTAGCTACTGTTTATTGAATTACGTCCGTCTATGGAAGACGGACGTAGTTCTGGATCCGGCCCTTTATCGCCATTAGGGAAGAAAATGGTATGATATGAGGCACTAAGTGAATTATTAAGCAACCCCTTGTGTCATGACATCTATCCTTTATTTACAACTGAAGACTTCTACAACTCATAGGAAATAGGGGACCTAACTATAGGGACACATCTGGGTCTTAAATCATTACATTGTAAAATACAATCAAGACTCTCTCCCATTAGTCTTCTATGATAATATACATCAGTACACAAGAAAAATGTGTTATTGATAATGAAATAATGAGTCCTATTAGAAAGCAATGAAGAATATCTAATAATTATTAGATTGCGTAGTGAGCTTCTACAAGCAGGGCTGTCCTAGCCTAACATTTTTTGTAACAGTATATAGTCTTCAGTCATATACAAGTAAATTATTAACTGAATTATTATATAACAAGACTTTATCCATTGTATTGCAAACTATATGTAGGGCTGCCCGGCCGGGAGCAAATGTGAGGAGAGGCATGGGCACGAGCAAATGTGAGGAGAGACATGGGCAGGAGCAAATGTGAGGAGAGGCATGGCCAGGAACAATCATGAGAAGAGGCACAGACAGGAGCATATTCGGGGAGAAGTATGGCCATGAGCCAATGCAAGGAGAGACACGGCCAGGAGTGGCTGCATGGAGAGGCACATCCAAGAGCAAACACGAGTAGAGGTATAGCCGGGAGCAGCAGTGAGGAGAGGCACAGCCAGGAGCAAATGTGAGGAGAGGCACAGCTGGGAGCAATCATGAGGAGAGGCATGGCCATGAGAAAATGCGAGGAGAGGAACGGCCAGGAGCAAAAGCAAGAAGAGGCATGTCCAGGAGTGGCTGAATAGAGAGGTACAGCCAGGAGCAAATGCAAGGAGAAGCACGGCCAGAATCAAACACGAGAAGAGGCACGGCCAGGAGCAAACACAAGGATAGGCACGGCCAGGAGCGACCATGAGACCAGACATGACTCTTAGCAGCGAACTGAGATTCTCCTAAAATCCAGATCAGGAACTGGGCATGTAAGTATTTTATTTCCTTTTCTTTTTTACCGCATATAACACATCATTTCTATAATTAGGAATGCATCCAGGGGGCGAAAATAAACATGGCCAGGAACAGATGTGAGGAGAGGCTTAGCCAGGTGCAAAGGAGAGACATGTCCAGGACCAGATGTGAGGAGAGGCACAGCCAGGACCAGATGTGAGTAGAGGCATGGCCAGGACCGGCTGCAAGAAGCATGGCCAGGACTTGATGCAAGTAGAGGCACGGCTAGGGCCGAATGCGAGTAGAGGCACGGCCAGGACAGGATGCGAATAGAGGCATGGCCAGGACCGGATGCGAGTAGAGGTCTGGCTCTCAGCAGACAACTGAGGGTCTCCTAACAATCAGATCAGGAACTGGGCATGTAAGTATTTTATTTCCTTTTCTTTCAGTGATGTATGTATTGCAGAATTCCTATAATTAGGAATTAGTATGGAGGCTAGGAGAGGCACGGGCAGGCATATACAAGAATGGACGCAAGGGAGTATTGTCATGGTAAAATAATGAAAGCTCTGCATCTATTGACAGAAGTGGAGATAAGGAGACGCATGGGCAGATGCAGAGGCAAGAATATCGTCCAGGAGCAGAGGCAATGAGATCAGGGGCAAAGCACCAGCCAGGAGAGCAGGCAAGGAGAGCACAAGCCAGGACAGGAGGCGAGGAGAGCACAGGCGGGGGAGGAGACGAGAAGAGCGCCGACCAGGAGAGGAAATGAGGAGAGTACTTGGAGAATAGGCAAAGAGAGCACAAGCCAAGGAGAGGAGGCGAGGAGAGCACAATCCAGGATAGGAGGCGAGAAGAGCATTGACCAGGAGTGGATGCCAGAAGAGCACTGTTAATTAATAAAGCTTATTATTGTCAATAAAAAATATCTGACTATAAACTCTGTTTGATTCATATTTACCATAAGCTTCCCAGACTAAAACACAATTATTTAATAAGGTACAGCTGGGTGATCCATTAAATGGTGGATAAACTGTGGCTAATACAGCTCCAACCATATCTCTGCTTCAACAAAGCCAGAAATTAGCAGCAGCTTAATACTGGTCCATATGGTCAAAATCATTGTGGTGCCCATAAGGAGTACAAGAAGCAATGCCCTGGAATCAGGGCCACTGCTAGGGCGTTCTGCACCCTTTAGCAAACTTTAAATTTAGTGCCATTCAGTTTAACAATTAACATTTAGCACCAGTTCTAGATTATAGTATCCATGTGTCATAAAAAACAGTCTTTTAACTACAATAAAAGAAAGCAAAGCATAGTCACTACTATACTGAACAGACCGCGTACTAGTCTCTGCTATACAATTTCCATTTTATCCTAAAAATTGTCACCCAATACAGACTATGGGCCACATTTACTAAGATGCAGGAAAGAAAAAGTGGAGATGTTGCCCATAGCAAGCAATCAGATTCTAGCTTTCACTTTACTATTACATACTATAAAAATGTCAGCTATAATCTGATTGGTTGCTATGGCCAACATCTCCACTTTTCCTTTCCCACAGCTTAGTAAATTTGGCCCTGTACATATTAGTAACAACCATATCACACAGACATTATCCTAGTGACCGCTATAATATAAAGGTCGCCATACAATACAAACTGCAATATTCTAACCCCTATACAATAAATTAAACATTCTTGTAACCACAACGGAGTTGTAAGAGTAAGAGTCATAAAAAACAGAAAACATTTGTAACCACAATACAAAAGGAGCACAGCTTTGTGACCACTTACTGTTCTCCTTTGTGAATGTATAGCATATATATACCTCCACAGGGCCACCATCAGGGGGTACAGCTGGGCCCGGAACTAATGGGGACCGTTATCGTTAGCAGGCCAATGTGCGGGGAACAATTTCCCTGCGCACCAACCAGCTTATCGCAGGTCCGCATGGGCCCCAAGGATGTGTCCCAGGCACCACAACTTCTGACAGTGGCCCTGTCCATCCAATCTTTCCCCCTTGTGTGTATACAGCCTTCCAATATTTCTCCCATGTGTGTATCCATCTTGCCAATATTTTTTCCATGTGTGTCTCCAGCTTTCCAAAATTCCACATCATGGGCCGGATTAAGAGCTCCGGCCGCAATGCAATTGTGCTACTGCGCATGCGCAGTAATTTTGGACTGTAATCTACATTACTTCTTGCAACGTAGATTGCGTACATGCGGTTTTAAAGACTGCAGCCTCTCCAGCCTCCAGCCTCCCAATATTCCCCATCATGTGTCTCCAGCCTCCCAATATTCCCCATCATGTGTCTCCAGCCTCCCAATATTCCCCATCATGAGTCTCTAGTCTCCCAATATTCCCTATCATGTGTCTCCAGCCTCCCAATATTCCCCATCTTGTGTCTTCAACCTCCCAATATTCCCGATCATGTGTCTCCAGCCTCCCAATATTCTCCATCATGTGCCTCCAATATCCCAATATGGAAGCCAAGTGATGTGTTTGGGGTTGGCTGGATTTCTGCAATTGGTTAATGACATGACACATTGTATACTCTTGTAAAAATAAAAATAAATAAAAAACATAAACTCTCCAACAGAAAATAAACACACAGAGACATCATTGGTTAAGAGATTTATTTATAATTCAATATTCAGAATTTGGAGGGTATCAATAAAACAAAAAGTTTCAATAAAATGATCACTGAAAATGAACATCAAATAGAAAACAATCAACCCAACCTATCCTCTTGGGTGAGACATCAAAATAGACGCTCAATTTCGCTCCCCCATAGGAGTTGTATGAATGTCCAACTATTGTTCAATTATATCTGATTATTGGCTTTACTGCCTGATACGACTTGAGAACAGTGCTTGAAGTAGGCCGGTATATGGTGGTATGGCATACCGCCACTTCTGTAAGCCGTCTTTGAGTAAGAATACAGCTGCTCATAGAATTTTAAGATTCTATGAGCGGCTGTATTCTTACTCAGAGCGGGCTCACAGAAATGATGGAATACCATACTGCCGTAGAGCATACCAGCTCATTTTTCCCTTTTCTGGCGGGAGCCACTGACAGAGCTCTGATTAGAGGAGAGGACGCAAGGATGACCTAAGGTCACATGAGCGTCATTAGTTTGCAGATCGTGCGCCACGGAGGAGAGTGCCAGAAGATGCAGGAAAGGTAAGTTTAATATATAGAGCTCTTTTAGAAAGTAGTTAGGGAATGGGAATTTGGACTGGGGGAGTAGGAAGCTGGACATGAAAAGGGCAATAGGGCTGAATGGACACAAATAGAGGGGCAATAACTGTGTGGGGACAGAAGATGGGGCAATAAGGCTGGGTGGAAACAAATAAAGTGGGGGGTAATAAGGGTGATTGGACACAGGAGGGGCAATAAGGCTGGGCGAACTGAAGTAGAGAACAATAAGGCTGGCTGCATACAAATAAAAAGTGGGGAGTAATAAGGCTGTCTGGACACAGGGAAGGGGAAATAAGGCTGGGCAAACTGAAGGAGTGGACAATAAGGCTGGCTTCACACAAAGTTGGGGCAATAAGGTTGGCTGGAAACAAGAGGGGCAATAAGGCTGGCTGGACACTCATAAAGAGGGGGCTATAAGACTGGCTGGGCACAAAGAGGGGGCAATAAGACTGGGTAATAAGAGGGCAATAAGGCTGACTACACACAAATAAAAAGTGGGGGGTAATAAGGCTGTCTTGACACAGGAGGGGCAATAAGGCTGGGCAAACTGAAGAAGTGGACAATAAGGCTGGCTGCACACAAAGTTGGGGCAATAAGGCTGGCTGAACACAAGAGGGTCAATAAGGCTAGCTGAACACTCATAAAGAGGGGGCTATAAGACTGGCTGGGCACAAAGAGGGGGCAATAAGACTGGGTAATAAGAGGGCAAGCAATAAAGCTGACTGTGACTGCATAAAAAGTGTGTGTGTGGGGGGGTAATAATGCTGTCTCAACACAGGAGGGGCAATAAGGCTGGGCAAACTGAAAGTTGATTGCACACAAATAAAGTTGGGGTAATAAGGCTGGCTGGACATAGGAAGGACAATAAGGCTGGTGGTCACTCATAAAGAAGGGTTATAACACTGGCTGACCATAGATAGACTGCAATAAGACTGTTTGGACAAACACAGAGGGGACAATAACGTTGACTAGACACAAATAAAGAGGGGTCAATAAGGCTGGGTGGAAACATATAAAGAGGGGACACTAAGGCTGGCTGGACACAGAAGGAGGGGCAATTAAGGCTGGGTGGACACACAAAGAGGGGGCTATAAGACTGGCTGGCCAAAGAGGGGGCAATAAAACTGGTTGGCCAAAGAGAAGGAAGGGACAATAAGGCTTGTTGGACACACAAAAGGGGGGGCAATAAGATTGATTGGACTTGTCTGCCCCTAGAAACGGCCCTGTGGGAGAGCTGTCATTGTTTTTACCTAGCGGTAACCAGATAATTTATTTAAATATGGAGCGTTCAGTGTAGAAATCACATGACATGTACACAATGTGATTTCTCATCGTTGACCTGTTTAATTTGCCAAACTCAAGACACATCTGGTGCTGAAATTTCCATAACCCACTTCTAAATTTCCACTTCGAGCGCTGCCTAAGAATATAATAAAATATATTCCTGAAAAACAATATCACAAGGAGCCAGTTTTACTAAGCTGTGGGTTTGTAAAAGTGGAGATGTTGCCCATAGCAACCAATCCAATTTTAGCTGACATTCTCTAGTATGTAAAAAGAAAGTGAGAGCTAATAGGTTGCTATAGGTAACATCTCCACTTTTCCAAACCCGCAGCTTTTAAGTTCCTTTTCGCTTTCATTCTTGCCCCTATTCCCTACCCCCCTCTTTCTTTCCTACTTTTCTCCTCTTCTTTTTTTATCTCTTTAATTATTTTTCTTTAAATAAATTATGATATTTTCTTGTCATTGTAAACTATTTGCACTTCTTTGTATCACGTGAACAAAAACCTATGAATAAAAATGTAATGTGTACATAAAAAAATCTTTCATTCAGAGCGAATCCTGATTTGTCAGGGACTGCTGTCCAATTGATAAGGCTCCTTATGTTCCTATGGAAGAAACTATAAATAGAAGATTGCAAACCAGCAGGCGCATATAGTGTAGTAAGTCAGATCAGACAATAATAATCAGGTAACAGAGTGTTTCACTGATATTATGGTTAGATGTTTGGAAGCAAATCATTTGTATAAAATAAAGAATGTTATAAAAGTGTTTTTATTGGTTGTCAATGTGTATTTCTGTCTAATTACAATTTATTATTGTGTTTGTAATATAAATGAAGCATGCAATGGAACTTGCAGATATTGCTTTTTGATGCGTGTGGTCACATCTTGGACTTAGATATAACCCCTTGTCAGGACCAGATTAAGGGCCACATGGTCCGGGGGCTGAAAGGGTCCACTGAAGTGGCCATGACCAGCCTTGCGCTAGTGACTAGTATGACACAAGGAGTGAATGCTTATGAATATTAATATTATCATCCCCAAAGGCTCACAACGCACATTTGAGCTCCACAATGGCAGATAGGAGGAACTGCAGCAGCAAAACATACGCAGCAGCTACAAAATTGGCCATTTTACATATTAATGACACCACACATCAGCTCAATAGGAGAGCAGCGACCAAGGTACGTGGAAAATCACAGACAGAGTGCAGCAGTTAGAAGCCACGCTTCCGGCTGGATAATGGTGATCGGCTGTGGGCCCCCCTAAGAATGGCCCTTTTTTGATAGGGTCATTCTCTCCCAGTTAGCTTTGAACTGGCTGGGATATCGATTGCTTATGCTTTGATGAGGCATAGCAATTAATCCCTAAAACACAGAACACAGTGTTCCGAAAGGTAAGGCTAAAAATTACCCCAACCCTTCCCCTAATTCCCCTAATTCTAACCCTTACCCTCCCTTCCTTGCAGCCTGACCCTCCCTTCACCACAGCCTGACCCTAACCCTCCCTTCTCCCTAGCCTGACCCAAATACTCCCTTCTTTATAGCCTAACCCTAAGATGTCCCTCCCTGCAGTCTGACCCTAACCCTTCTCTTCTATGGCACTAACCCTAACCCTCCCTTCCTAAGAGCCTAACCCTAACCCCTCCAACACTAAAAGTCTCCGTAGAGGTTTCTAACCTGCGGGTCTGTCAAATTGAATGGGCGAGTATGCTGATCGGCATCATCAATTCATTAAAAAAATTCTAAAAAGTCCTCCTATTCGAAATAGAGACAACCGAAAAGTAACTTTCGACTGTCTCTATTTTTGAAAGCACATCTTCGTTGCGGGGACTGCATATCATATTAATTGGATTTCTTGATGGGCCTAATGTCAGATGTAGACCTGAGACTATAGTAACATCCGACCAATTGTTAATCTGGCCCTCCCCTTGCGAGTGCAAATATTTTCATGAATCGGGAGTGCACAGAAGGCTGAGTTCAGATGTGGATCAGGTGCACTTGATGAAGCAAGCCCAGGCAGCTCATTGACTACATGCCCATACACACCCATGAAGTGCTTTCAGAATGCAAGGCATCGCATAGCGGTTTATGCTAGAGCATTCAACTCAGTTGCGAGCAGAGGTGAGGACATAGAACCTGTTGTTAATTTTTTTGAATCCCACCACTGGTTGCGAGACAATGGTTTCTGAGAATAAATTTACAATGAGAAGCGATTTGTGACCTGGCTTATGTTCACCTCTGGATTGGGCTCATACGGGCCAAACAAAATACAAGATCTAATACAGAGTTGGTAATAACTGCAAAAACACTTGGACAAATCCATAGCACACTGCAGGGAGAGGTCTGTTTAAATTGTCCAAATACAATTAAAGTTAAGGTGACATTTTTTATCTAAACTCTAAAATGACAGGCTAATAATAAAGCTGAACACAATATCTTTTTTTAAGCAAAAACTAAATATTTCCTAATTAATGCAAAAATAAAATTGATTTTCACACCTCACAATACAAAATGGTTTGTCCTGGCAAGGATTTAACTTGGACCCATAGAGTGCTCCTCCCAACCACAGGACAGTGTTAGCTTAGGTGTAGCATACAAAATATGATGAGTTGGGAGATATCAATCTTTTTTATTATTATTTTTATTTTTGGAATTTACTATACACAATCCACATTGTTATACATTTAAACTACCACTAGATGGCAATATAATTCTTCCTGGTTTCAGATTGACCCTTTTTTGTATTTCCTCTTTAGTTAAAATTTGAAAATCAGCATAGGTTTTTACTATTGTTGAAATAAAAATATTCTTAATGGTACTTATGGATCCATAATGGCAGGAACCAGTTACTTGTGTCTCACATAAACCTTTGTATTTTCTATTTAAGACAGACACAAAATAAAAATGTTGCTTAATTGAAGTTATAGAAAAAAAATCACAATGCACTTGGTCATATAATCAGTGTAAGAAATATATAGATGATACAGCTTATAATAGTAGAGGTAATAGAGAGAAATATGCAGGTAAAATTGTAAATCTCACCTTTGCAGTCCCTGGAGCGTAGACAGACAAGATGTTATTATAAGATGTAAGGTGAATATATATGATGAAGTCTAATGTCCCTTTAAGAGGATTTGTGCAATAACTTGGTAATAACAGTCAGAGAGAAATTACTGAGTATTGGGATAATGTTAGTATGTCAGATTAATAAAAGTTCAGGACAAAGAACAAGGAAGTTCAAGAGAATTTCAGTTACACAAGGAAGTACCTGGCCAAAGAGACTGAGCACCTTTGCTGTGAATGTGGCTTTTGTTAGTCTCCTCTCTCAAGGTGAAACTCCAGGTAAACAACCAGTGGATATCTAACTGAAGTCATGGCCAGCGCAAAACCAGGTGTAGCTAGCCAGGTGAGTCACCTGTACAACCATGTTTGTATTTTAACAGACAAACAACGGTTTAGACTGTTAAAGCTGCAAAGAAAATGATAGGAATTGTAAAGTTTATAGGCAAAGTTTTCTTACTGTGAGCATATTCATTTTTGCTAGATGTATATTAAGTAAACTACCTCATGCAGCTTTCTGATTAAAACCAAATTCATGGTAGAAATAGGATTGAATTTTGTACCACCTAGGAGATAGATGTTTTGTGTAGCATTCTATAGATTCCACAATACATTTACCAAATGCCTCTCTTCACTGTTGATTCCTGTATGCCTTAAAGATAACCAACCTGGACAGAACTGTTGTTGATTTTATTATTATTATTATTATTATTATCATTATTATTATTATTATCGAAAATAATTTGCAGTTTGCAGTTATATTTAAATATTTGTAGGTTTCGGTTTACATGGTCTTAAGTAGAGGTTTGCAAATGAGGCATCAAATGGCACAATGGGGGTTGTGTTTTCTACAACTTTCACTTGGAACTAAAAATTCTAATTATTGCACTGAGCTTTGACGTGATGTTTACTATATCCAGTACTGTTAGACTTTGTTTTTGTGGGAGAGGTGATAGTAGCGATGTTCAGCGATTATTTGCTGAACAGGTCAGTGTTTAGAAGTTCCCTTGTAAGTGAGTAATGCATTAACATAATCGACTATTAACATTTCAAAATAGTAAAAGCAGATTTCTAGCTTATAT